>CATKHJ010025705.1:0-20119 GCA_949750685.1 Vernicia montana | reverse complement strand
TATTTTTGATGGAGAGCATAAATATTGTCTATGTTTTGCAAAACAATAAAAAGGATGCAAATTTGAAAGAAACAATTAAAATGATGAAAATAAAATGGCTTGCATATTATGAAAATATTCCATTTCTTTATTTTGTTGCTTTGGTTTTTTATCCTAGGATTAAATTTGATGGTTTGCAAGATTATTTAACAATTTATTATGAATCTTTAGATATTTAAGAAACCGTTAGTGTTATTACAATTTTGGATTGAGTAAGGCATATAATTGTTGATTTATATAATGAATATTCTAGTAGTGTATCATCACCAGTGGTTCCATTTGTTTCCCAATCAAGTAGTCAAGTTGGGACAAATATTCCTCTAACTAGATTACAACAATTACTTCTACAAAGACAAAAAAGACATAGGACTTCAAACACCATATCTGAATTTGAAATTTATCTAACTACTTCTTTTGAGTTTGGTGATGATGTAATAGTTTTCAATTTTTATATCTTAGAATGGTGGAAAAAAATATTCAAGCTCTTTTCCAATTCTCTCATCAATTGCCAAACAAATTCTAGCTATTCCAATCTTAACTATGGTAGTTGAACAGTTTTTAGTGCGGGAGGTAGTATTTTGGACGAGACTCGTTCAAGTATGTCTCTCAAATCACTTGAAGCACAAGCTTATCTTGATAATTAGATTAGAGCGGAAAAAATGATCAAAGAGAATAAAAAGGAAGAGTTTGAAGATTTTTATTACACTTCCAATGTAACTAGTACTAGTACAAGCCCGTCATAACCATAAAGGTAAATAAAGTAAGGGGTATTAATAAAATAATAAAAGGTAAGTGAAATACGTGAACTTTGATTCTTCAAAACCATAATAAGATACGTAGTCAACTTAATTTTTACAAATTAAGTTCAAGTCATTTTTTTTTCCAAGTATAAAGTATTATTTGTTTAAAATAAAAACATTGAAAAATTTATCATCAAATAACCAATGAATAAAATGAAATTTTAAATTAATTACAAATTTTTAATAAAATTAATTTTTTAATTAATTAAAACAAAAAAAAAATGTTCGAACAAGGGCTAGAACCGGAAGCGGGCCCTTGAACCAACCTTGAACCGGGACAAGCAAGGACTGGTTCAGGGCGGATTCCGACTCACGGTCAGGTTTAATTATTACCATTTAGCTCTCCCTTAACAACACTAGTTTTTGCCAATAGATATAATTTGGTTGATTTTTTTTTTTATCCCTTTTAAGGATGTGAAAAGTGAGAGACCTTATATTTGAGTATCCCAAATCACAAATAATTGTTACTAATTTAGTGAGATATGTTAAAAAAGAAGGTTACCACTTATTGTGTAACTTAGTATATTTTTGTTGGGTGTTCTCATTTCTGATATAAAAAAACAACACCAGTCTTTCTAAGATATTTCAAAAAATAAAAAAAATAAAGAAAAATAAAATAAAATTTAAAAATAAAGTAAAGAGAAAATTTATCATCTGAAATAAAATAAATTAAAAAATTAATCTTTAATGATAAATAAATCATTTATCCATGTGTGTTTTTAGTCAAATACTTCCTCCATTCATTCTTTTATACATATATATATATATATATATATATATATTATGCTCTCACATATATAAAATATAAACTCGTATATAAAATATAAACTCGTGCAGGTCTAATATAACATATATAAAATATAAACTCGTATATAAAATATATATATATATATATTAGACCTGCACGAGTTTATATTTTATATATGTGAGAGCATAATATATATATATATATATATATATATATATATATATATATATATATATATAGTTATTTAGATTGAACTCTTAATTAATTAGACTATTAAATAACAATTAAGTCATTTGAAATCAATTAAATTGAAATTCTCAACTTCAATATTGTATTATTTAACTGTGTAATTATTCTCTAAGTTTTAAGCCTATAATATATATATATACTCCATATTAATATATATATATAAACTAAATAATGCATTTATAACATTTTGAGTATATTTAATTTAATCATTTAAAATTAAATTATCTAATTCTTTAAGTGATTTAAAACTAAAATATGAAAAAATTATTATATAATTGATAAATACTATAAAATGTAAAGAGTTATGATGTAATAAATGGTGTCAATAAGTATTGATTCAAAAAATTCTTTCTAAAACGATTATTATTGTGAAACGGAGAGAATATCAAAGTTATTTTTAGATTAAAAGGTTTCGAGTCGGAAGTTGCACCAATCAAATTTAATAAAAAAAAATTGATGTAATAACTAATAGGTAGGAAATAGCTGAATCTTGAATGATTTTTAAGATTTTTAATGGGCTTAAAGCCCAAAACTAAGATCATAAACAGCGAATCAGAGCCCATTCCGATATATTTTTCCAAGATATATATGAATATTTTAAATAAATAAAAATCACTTGGGCAAAAAAATAAAAATCAAAGAAATGTGATTGAAAATCAAATTCAACCCCAAAACTTCATCTCTCTCCCATGGAAGCGTGGAGAGCATTACTGGCAATTAACTCTCTTTCAAAACCAAATCTTCTCTCACAAAAACATACATTTACTCATTCTCTCTCTCTCTCTCACAGGTACTTCTCTCTCTCTCTCTCTATATATATATATATCTTCCCCTTTTCAGTGTTCCCCCAAACCCTAATTTTTCTATTTCCTCATTTCTTAGCTTCAATTTTTGTTTCTCCTCTGAAATTAAGTTTTGTTCCAGAGTTCCAAGTTATTTCTATTATTATAGCTATTAATTACGAGCTAATTGTTCCAAATTTTTAGCTTAATCGATCATTTCCATTACTTTTTTTTTTTTAATATTTAGAAATTCAAATATGTATATATATATTTTTTAATATCCCGGAATCTGTATAACTTATGCTAATGCAGGTGCTTATTATCACAATTCAATTCTTTACATTTCATTAACGCTGTGTGAATTTTTTTTTATAGTTCTAAAATATATAAATTGGTGGTGATGTTTTGTTGTCTAGAATATGAAGATGTTTGTACTATAAAATCGTGAGAGATGCATTATTACCATGAAAGATAGCTCAAAGATTAGCATAAAGGACAATTGTAGGTTACTGTGTTTATGTAGCTGAACTTGCCATGAACCTTCTGATGGGTAGCTTTAGTTGCTAGGAAATATGGAGAGTTTTCAAAAAAGTTAAATCTTGAATCTTCTTTATTGTGCTCACTAATTGAAGAATCTAAGTAATAAGCCAGGTAGATGTATTAGGTTACTTAACTGAAGGTTAACACCTCCCCTCTCCCTTTTATTTCCAGCTATGAAAATTCTAGGATTGGAAATTTAGCACCCCCGTGCGTCCTCTTATGAGATTCTTGTAAATTTGCCCTCTTAATGTTTCACTATTATACTTGCACTTCCATCATAACCGATCTATTCCTATTGCATTTTCTTCTTGTTGCCTCCAAAAATAATGTGATGTGATGTGGCAACAGTACTTGAATTTGCAGGGATAACTTTTAGCTTTTCATTTTTTCTACCTGGTAACTTTTATAACTATCAACTTCCATTATTTGCATATTATTGATAATAAAAAGTCTGGCTATTTATGAGCTAGTTTCTTACTCATTTCAGGTTTGGGTTATTTATGTACTTGCTACATTTGATTTTCAAATGGTGAAAGGAACTTATTGCTGCAGGACACACCAATTGCCACCTTATTATTAATTTCTGTGGCAGTATGGATGGAAACAAGCGGAAATTTTTCAAGAAACACCAAAACAATCAATTCAAGCGAAAAGGAGTCATAAGAAAAGGAAAATGGAACAATTCTAGTCATGAGGAATATTCAGGGAATTCACTTCCTGTTGATACTGTTTATCGCATACTCTGTCCTTCAAGAAAAATTGGGGGTGTTATTGGAAAAGGTGGAAGCATAGTTAAAGCCTTAAGGGAAGAGACCCAGGCAAAGATTACGGTTGCTGATTCAGTTCCTGGTTCAGATGAAAGAGTGATTATTATTTATAGTTCTCCTGAAAAAATTTCTAGGAACCAGTATAATGATGAGGATTCAACTATGGAGAATGAAGAGGAGTCTATGGAGCCTCATTGTGCTGCTCAGGATGCGCTTCTGAAAGTTCATGACAGGATTGTTGAGGAAGATCTTTTTGGTGGAATGGCATCTGATGATGATAATGAAAACAATGTAGTCACAGCCCGACTTCTGGTTCCAAACAATATGGTAGGATGTCTTTTAGGCAAACGCGGAGATGTCATCCAAAGATTGCGAAGCGAGACAGGTGCAAGCATTCGTGTTCTTCCTGCAGATCATCTTCCTGCTTGTGCTATGAGCACTGATGAATTGGTTCAGGTAATTATGTCTAGCTTCTTCACATCTTAATTTTACTGGATGTAGGCTAACAGCATGTGTGTAGTGTGTACCTGACCACATCATTTTTTTTTCTTTTCCACTTTTTTTTCCAATTGCAACCATATTATGGCTACTATGCAGAACTTTTGCCTACCAGGATTATTATATAG
The DNA here is from genome assembly GCA_949750685.1 of Vernicia montana. Classification (NCBI taxonomy): domain Eukaryota; kingdom Viridiplantae; phylum Streptophyta; class Magnoliopsida; order Malpighiales; family Euphorbiaceae; genus Vernicia; species Vernicia montana. Next base: position 15,568 of record CATKHJ010025705.1, on the reverse strand, counting down.
AAGTAGTTTTGGTAACATTTTCAAATGTAAAATAACTCTCTTACCTGCTATCGCTTAAATTACTTACTATTTCAAGGGATATTTAGAATAACTTGTTTTGTACCGCATGCATTGCATGTGAAAGTATTGTTTTTTAACCTGTGATTATTTGTTTTATTAATAGCTTTGAAAATCATACTTTATATTATACTATCTGTCAATAAATTTCAGAATAAAATTGTATATAAATTTTTTTATTATAACAGAAATTCAACAACCACTACACTCCACAAAAATATGAAAGCACAAAAACCTATTTTCATATCTTTACACCATAGTTATTAAAGGCACGCCCTTGGCACAAGGAGCTCAGGGTGATGGCTCTAGCGCCTCTAACATTGCAAGGCGGGCGACCTTACACAAGCACTTGCCTTTTTGCTTAGGTGCGCGCCTTTTTCCAGGGGCATTGCCTAAGAAAGGCATGCCTCCTTCACATTCACCCATGATGAGCTCACCCACCACTAAAGGCTACCACCAACAGACTCGAAACTCGTTGATCTACCAGAATCCAGTGCCCACGCACTGGAAGGTCACCATAAAATTAAGTTCTGTCACCGGAAAGATGCCGGAATCCTGCTGGAACACCACCACTGGGATTGACGGCCGCCAATACTTCTATATCTTTCATCACCCACGCGCCCAAATCCCTCTCCACTCTTGTTCTGGGTTTTCAGCTCTCTCATCTCTCTCCTTTGGGTTTTACATTTCTGTTTCTGGGTTACCTAGCAGCTATGTTTTCTGGGTACTGCTTACCTCTGTTTCTTTTTTTTTTTTTTAAAATTTTTTTTTACAACTTTGAATACATTTATATATGAATCTGTTAGCATCATCTAATAAATTAAAAGAACTTTAATAAATTAAATTAATTGTAGGATTGTAATTATATATATATATATATATATATATATATCTGTATTGTAGGAGGTTAATTTTTTTTTATTGATGTTTTGAAAATTGTTAGTTTTAGTCAATTTGATAAAATAGGGCTAATATCTTGATTTTGATATAAATTCTCAACTATAATTATGATTTTTTTTTCCATTTTTGATTTTTTTTGCGCCTCATCTCTCTCAGGCGCGCCCTTGAGCCTAGGCTCCAGGACCCCTCAGTGCCTTAGTACGCCTTGTGCCTTTAATAACTATGCTTTACACACAACATTTACAGGAGGTGTAAACATTAAAATTAATATTGAATTCAAAATGTTATATATATATTATAACCTTTTTTGATAAGCCAAAAATGCGAGTTTTTTTTTTCTGACATGAAAATTTTATTATATATATTATAACCTTTTTTGCTGCTCCTAGTCCTGCTCTTTTATGGACTTTAAAACGAAAACTATTAGTTTACATGAAAGTTGATTTCCACTAATGACTAATTATGAACAACCACAAGCATGTGCTATCTAATTCAGCCAAATTTAATTTATTGAATTTACAGACATGGCTAGAATCCATTTTGAATTTTAAGAAAACATAGCTAGAATTAGTACCCACAAAAAATTTATGCCTCGTTGGATGAATTCTGCATGGCTTTAGCGACATGAAGGAGGTACTCTTTGAACTTGCTTAATTAAATTAGATATTTATTAGGTTTCCTGTATAAAATAGAATTACTCATTAAATTAGGAGTTGTTATATTAACTAATTAGTATTTATATGTAAATAATAAAATATGATCATGTACTTTATCATCCATGCAAATGTTTGCCCTCTATCCAGACATTTATGTATATGTTATAGATTAGGATACGAATAGGTGTCTTGGCCATATATATAGTCTGTTTGGTATTTGCTGTTTGAGCTGCTACTGAGAAAAGAACTATACTTAAAATATTGACTAGAGGTTATTAAAGTTTATTTTTAAAATGAATTTCACATGTTCTAGTCATAAAAACTTCAAAACAGCTAAAAAAAAACACCTCAAAATTGCTTTTTTTAACATCTAAAATAGTGCTTTTCCAAAACAGCATTTTCAACCTCAATGCCAAACAGGCTCATAGTGGTGTAGATTTCTATGCTATTGTGTTTGACATTGAATGAATTTCCTGGATTATAAATGGATTGATATGTCCCTACTTCAGGCTAGTTCTGCACAACATTGTCATAACTGAACTGGACTTGACAGTCACACTGAAAAACCAAGGCCGGGGAGCCAGTTAAACAGCTTGCCTGATCTGAATTCCAAACCCTTTTATTAAAAAACTCACCTTGAAGTCTTGAATTGTTTGTACTGGCCAGTTAATTGGCGAATTGGTCAACCAATTTCAGTTTAGATGGGTGGGTGGTCGAAGCTAAGGGAGATGTGGCAGCTTGACAAGCTGCTATGTCACTACAATAAAAAATAAAGTTGCAACATTTAAGGAGCATGGGTCTTAGACTTATGTACTCAAGCAACTTATCAGCATAGCCTCCATCCGGCTGGCATCGGGTGTTTGACTTAGTGCAAATTTTATATGTAGCTAATTTTGCAACAGTAAGTCTAAACTCTCTTTGCAATTTAAAAAGGCTAAAAATAGCATTACTATTAATTAAACATGTTGCCAATCTGTCAAATTCACACTGTTAACACCTGGTGCACAAAGTGCTCCCCGGCTAGTATTAATATTTATTTTCTCAACATTGTTTCATCTATTTCTTCTGTTATGAAATATGATTGATTATTCAGCTAAATGTCAAAAGAAAATTTAATTTATTGTAAATTAGTTGCAGTTATCTTTATATTTTACTTGGGATTTCTAATAACATCTGCTAATTATAGCATATTTTATGTAACACTTGCTAAATGTGCATTCATCCTTGACCCTCCCCCTTATTGGGTTCAATGACTGGTCAGTTGGTTTTACATGAGAAGCTTATTTTATTTCTAGAACATTACCAAAGTAAATATTGAATAGATTTTAATCACAAGATTTGCCAATGAATGCATTTCTAAATATTCATGGCTTTATTTCTCAGTATGAGCTCATGTTACCAAAGGCTGTCGTGTCTAAAAAGGATAGTGTAGAAGGTATCTTGTTATGCTGCCTGCAAGTGTAACAAGGGAAGTTCTGCTTTTTCATTTAGTCATTTCACTTTTTTTTTTTTTGAATTTGTGGTCTTGCTTTGACTTAATGATCCTGCACTAAGCAGGCAAGGTTAATAATTTGTCAAGTGGGAGGATTGAGAAGTGCTGTTTGTATTCTGTTTGAAATGCTTTGAAATACTGTCCCTGGATTTGAGAATTTGATTCTTATTGAAGAGTTGTGGCCTTGTTGTGTGCTGCAGTAAAGATTCTTAGTCTGTATTTCCATTGATAATTTTTGCTTGACCAAAAGAATTGCTTAGGTTGTGCCTGTCAGTTACTTGCCAGTTTGTAAAACCACATTTTAGATTTCTGGCTGCTTCTGGAGACTTCTTGCCTGGGGTTTGGGTCTGCACAATGGCAATAACTTCTGTTTAATTGTGTTTGGGCTTGGGGCTTCTGTGTCCAGACACAGCAAGTTGACTTTAGAACCATTTGGAACTAGGTTGAAGCCTAATCCCTTCAAGGAAAAAAAAGAAGCAAGAGACCTAATGCTCATGATGTGGGTGTACCTTTCCTGCTAGAGTGTATGCCACAAATTCTTGATATGTTGACCATAATTATGTCCATTATTCCATTTGGAGCTTTGGTGCTTCTAGTAGTTCAAGTTTGAAACAATTAGGGAGAAATATCCTAGTTTAATGAATTTTCGCCTCCACAACTTCTGTTGCTGAGTGCAGTATGATGGATTATAGAAGAGCTTCCAGCTATAACTTATGGAAGTTTATATTTAATCGTCTGAGACAGGATATTGAAATTTTGTTTCACAGGATTGTAAGCAAATAATATAAGCTGTCACTTTTTTTCTACACAAAGAAAGGTCAAGAATTCACACTGAGGACTCTTCCAAACATTACCCTGGCAGGCTATTAGTATTCATGGAACTTTATTTTATTTATACAATTATGCCAATAATTGAATAATGTAGTTTCATCAGATCGCATATATGAGTGCTGTAAGCAGGAGATGGTTAAGTGAAACTACGTACGTGATCTGAAACTGATCAATTGAATTTTATATGACCATGTGGCCAGTGGATTATGGTGTTGTTGACTCCATGATTAAGTGGACATGTGAATGTTATTTGGCTTTCTCAAGACATTTGGCATTGACATCTTTATTCTTACTGCTGATTTCAAAGCAATACTAGATTTCTTACTTGAGCTTCACCTTGTGAATCAGCATGGTGGAATGAATGTCCTCTTGTTAAGACAGGTCTTCCCCGGCTATTTGCTTGCTTCTCATTGGAAGCTGAATTGGGTGCTGGCCTGATCAATTAAGTGTCAAAGATGCGATTACCAGTTTCACAACTGTGCTGATGTGATCTGTTTTACTGAATACTATATGTTGGAAGGAAGTTTCTGGGCTCAAGTTTGAGAGATATGTGCCCATATCTGAGTGCACCTTGAAGATTCAAGCATACCTTGATTAAGATGGTGGATGCAAAGGATGGGACCATGCATGCAGAAGAGGTGGGTGGAGTGACCTTGCTAACTACATTGTTATATTGAGTGCTGGACGACTGATCTAGTGGTTAGGAAATAAGAGTAGGTTGAAGCACCAATATTGTTATCCTTTATGATCTCTCTTTTTTCTTTTATTTCTCCTTGTTTCCACATTCTTTTTGATGCCTTATAATAGAAGACAGATTAGGTGTTTCCTGAGTTTTTGGGAGAAACCCATGGTTTGAGGTGCTTAAACCCTTTATGGCCAATGTCAATTCAATTCGACTTCCAAGTAGGGTTAACTTTGTCACATTGCTAGACATTCAAATCATTGTAAAGTTTAATGAATCCTGGGCCTTTAGCTGTATCCCAAGTTGAATATGGATTCTCATCAAGCTGGATTTTATTGGGTGCATAAATGATCTCACCAAAATGAATGCTTAGGATGATATAGCCTATTCAACCTCTATTTACTAGGGAGATAATTTGTGCCCATTTTTTGACTCTTGTTGTGCCTCATTGCTGGTTGATATTGTTTAAATGATTGCACGTGCTTGCATGTTTTTTATATTTGTATGCAGATGCATCATGAGGTGCACAAATACGCATTGTGAATATAAATCTGATTGCTGCATCTATGATGTTGTTCTTTGGAGTGATGATTGTTCCTTCTGTGGTAATTCCCATGTTTATATTGCATGTGGATAAAAACTTGGCCTGGAAGAAAAATTTAAGTTTCCTGAGACTTCCCCAACAGAAGTGTAATTTTGGTAGGTATATTTCAGATATCTGCAAAACCTGATGTTGCAAAGAGGGCTCTCTATGAAGTATCTACTCTATTGCATCAAAATCCTCGAAAAGACAAACCTCCAAGTGTGCCTATGCCTTATAATGGCCAAAATTTTCATCCTCCTGGAGGTCCCATGACAAATATGCGTCCACCGGGAAATCCAATGTGGCCTCATCGGAGCTCTTCTTCCCACAATATGCCTCCCATGCCATTTATGGGGGAATATGGAAGTCAGCCCACAGGATTTGGGCGTGGTGGCTTTAATGGTGCTCCTCCAGGACATGGCAGGGAGCCTTCAGCTGAGTTTTCTATGAAAATTTTGTGTTCTGCTACAAAAATTGGTGGGATAATTGGCAAGGGAGGCTCTAATGTAAAACTGGTTCAGCAGGAGACAGGTGCTAGTATTCATGTTGAGGATGCTTCAGCAGAGTCAGATGAACGTGTGATTCGAGTCTCTGCTTTTGAGGTCTGCCTGTCTTGCAAATGTTTCAACCTCTTTGCATGCACAATTGTGCTGCTAATATAATAATGTGAATTATTGTGATGATATTATTCAGGCTCATTGGAACCCAAGATCACAAACAATTGATGCAATTCTTCAGCTTCAAAATAAAACAAGTGAATTCTCTGAGAAAGGTACAATAACTACAAGACTTCTTGTTCCATCAAGTAAGGTTGGCTGTATCCTTGGACAAGGAGGTCAAGTTATCAATGAAATGAGAAGGAGAACCCAAGCAGACATTCGTGTTTACTCCAAGGATGATAAACCTAAGTGTGCATCTGAAGATGAAGAGCTCGTACAGGTGATGTGGTCAAATGAGGCATTTTAGTTTATTACTAATTAGTAATTTTACGTTGTTTTATTATTGATGTTTTGACTATTGTAATTTCTTCCTCACCTTTATTTGCAGTTTTGATCTAATCCTTTTTTCTTGTTCTTTTAGATATCTGGGAATTTTGGTGTTGCCAAAGATGCTTTGGCAGAGATTGCATCAAGACTAAGAGCAAGAACTTTGCGAGATGCAAATGCTGGAGTGGAACCTGGGCCTGTTGGACCTGTCCAAGGATTTGGGCCTGCACGAAGCTTGCCAGGCAGAGGGCCTCCACCATCCGGAACAATGGGAGCTAGCAGTTCTGGTGGATATGAACCTCTCAGGGTAATTTCCCCTCATTTTACCCATCTTATGGTTAAAGTACTTGTTATGAATTCACTATGCAATTACCTGCTTAGAGTTTGCGACAAACTTGGTAACAAGTATGATAGAGCGTGGTTCTGTTAAGAATTATTGTAGTTGTAGTACATTGTATGTTGTTATCTTATAGCTTCTGTTGTTGAATTGGATAATGGTTCAACAAGTGCAGCATTCCCTTTGTGTTTGTTAGGATGTTGTGTGTGTGCTGTTTCTTCTTGTTTTCCAATAAGTAAACTATGTGCATGTGTTGCCATTATCTATATTGCATGTTCTTATTGGAGAATATATGCATAATACCTATTGCATTGTATCTATGACTTCCCCTAATCTCTCTCTCACTCTCTCTATCCATGCACATGTGTGTGTACTTGTATGCTGTTCTTGATGCATTCTGTGACATTTCATAAATTAGAAGACAACTGATGCTTTACCAAAAGAAAGAAAAAGGCAACTTTTAATATTCACAGTTGTCTTATACAGATAGGAATTCTCTCATATGTGAAAAGGATAGCACGTACACATGGTCCATCGAAATAGGTTGTTGGCAGGGACAGTCTGGTGACAGTTTTATTGAAGTGGCTGCATTCATGCCTTAAATCCTGTAACCGTTTAGTTGCAAGTGCAAGACTTCATTGCACTAAACAGTGATCGTTTGGATTTCTGTGTTTGAGCATTGGCATTTGAGGGTCATCTGTGGCTTAGCAATTGATGAGTGATGATAGAACAAATTGCCAACTCAAGTACATGGGATGTTCTGAAAGGAGGTATCTGGGAAAGAAAGGAAAGCTAACTCCCAAAATCTAAATCTCCAAGAAGGGATTAGTTAGAATAGTTGATAATGATAAATGATGCCTTGCTCATGGTCTATTAGGAATCAATTATGGTGACAATTTCTAAGAAAAAGTTGATATGGTTGGAGACATTAGATGATTTTATGAAACATAAGTTAGAAGTTAGAACATTTACTAGGAGGAAAGAAGCTTGGAGGAAATGGTATTTTTTAGTGTTTCCATGGATTTTGAAGCATTTGCTAGGAGAAAAATGCCCGGAATTTTAAGAACCTAGTAAGATTTTCTTTGCTGGTTGTGGGACAAAATTGTTTTCTATGCTTCTTATGGGGCTTTGGCTTCATAATTATTTTATATGTAGCTGCCATGCAACATAGTTTGAGAAAATTACTTTGTTAGTTTTTACTTTTTTTTTATTTTCTGTGTGCAGAAGTATTTTGTATCTAGTTGACATTCAATGTGACTGACTGGTGCTAATGTTTTTTGCTTAATTTTACTCTCGTATTTTGCATCCTCTGAGAGGAATATATCTTAATCTCTATATTGCATATTTTCATCTCATTTGTCAAAAAACTACATTTATTTTATTATTTTCGAAAGAAATTTATTCTGCTTCTCTCTCTAACACAAGCACTATGTCTCGTGTGCATGTGATCAATGACTATTGGCTCAAAAACATGGATAGAGTGGGTCTAACCATGATGCCCAAAAGCTTAAGCCCCATGTTAGAGTATGGTGATGCCTACCTAGATCCCCTTGTATAAGATCAACTTGACCTATTTTCTTTGTGGTCCTTATCATTGCCCATCACAATTTCCCCAATATTGCCCTTAGTGGATGGCTGAAACAGATGCTTATTCTTGAGATGTGCTTGTCTCCAGTTTCACCCTTGGATGGGTTCATACACCTCTGCATAGTTTGTCTTGAGTTGATCTGATACCATTTCGTAACACCTTGAGTAGATTATTGGTTCAACAAGGGTGGAGCTAGTCTAATCACGTGGTCCAAAAGCTTAAGCCTTGTGATGTTAATAATAGCACATTTAGGTGCTTACATACAAGACCCACCTTGGCATATTTTCTATGTGGGAGGTATTATAATTTTTGTTTTTACGTGATATGTTAATGTGGCGACCACTGTGTTAAATGTCACCAGTACACCTTCATCTCTCCTTTAGCATGCCAGTGTTGTGCCCAGGGTTTTAGTCTTGGTACATTCTCAACTGCCATTTCCTCTTGCTCCTGTTGTACTTTTTTTACATTGCTGTTGCTAATGTTTTATTTTATTTTACTTCATTACTCAAAGGTTTGTATTTTCCATGTTGATGATAAGTGTATTGATGCTGAAGGGTGGATCGATTCGAGTAATAGGAGAGAAATATTGAATGGGCAGATCATAAATGAAATGCGCTGATGCAGTAAAACTGTAAAAATTGATCTAGTGAAGGTTGTGTCCATAACAAAGTATAATGGGAAAAGGTCTCTGCAGCCAATTCCATTTAGTTTGGAATTTGGATTGAGGTTTAATTGAAGCGCAGAATGTAGTCCATATATGGTTCATAAACTGTAATGGTTAGTATGTGTTGATAATGTCAGCCATGCACTTGTTATTGTAATTTTATTATCTGCTTTTCGGAAATGGCTCCCATTGTGGGCTTGTAGATTTTGTAGAACATGTTCAGTTGATATTTAATATTGGCATTCTTGGATGGTCTGGATCTATACACCATCCAACTTAAGTGGTTTGCCATGTTCAGGTGCATGCGTATCATTCTTGAGCAAAATTACGTTTAAGATGTTTTTTTTTCTTTAAAAAGATTGTTGCTTAGATATATGTCTTGACCATGATGCCCACTCTTTTTGCTTTTATGAAGGATGGCAGACGTGATTATGAACCTCAGAGTTATCCAGTTCCTCCAGCTGCTATTGGGTATTGTTGCTATTTTAACTTGTATAATTATGAGTGCAAATTTTAAAATTGCAACTAAGTTTTTTGCTTGCTTCAATTCCAGATACCCAAATGTGAACAGTTCTGTGGAGGTTAATATTTCAAATAATGGAGTCAATTCTGTTTTAGGAGCTGGGGGAATTTCAAATGTTGGTGAGGTATGTTATTAAAATATTCAGCTTCTGTTGTGAGAGGGAGGGAGGGGAAGGGGCACTCTTAGGTTGGCGTTTGGTTGAGCAGACAGGACTGGACTGGACAAACTAAACTTGTCTTGCATTTGGTGAAGTTTTACTGTTTGAACTGGGCGAAATTAAGTTCTTGTCAAATTCCACCTATTTTTTGTCCGCTCATTTTTGCAGTGATTGCTTATCCCGTCTGCAGGACTAAGCAATAATTTTTTTTCCCAAAAGTGCCCTCGTAAATGCAAAACAAAATATCTCTTGCATTCACTATTCATCTTCTCCCCAACCTACCCGCTCTCCCTTCCTCTCCCTCTCTCCAACCACACTTGGAGACAACATCTCTCTTCCTTTTACTCTTCCAAGCTCCAATACAATGATACAGCACACCAGATTTAGTGTCAACACCACCAAGACACTGGCCTTCAACTTTTTTGAACTTTGACGTCCTTGGCTAGTGGATTGTTTTGGTGATGTTACTGGGTTTATGAGGAGCCACTTCTTGATGTTGAAGTTTCTAGTGTTAGTGAAATCATTTGTTTGAAGTTTCTAGTGTTAGTGAAATCATTTGTTTTCTGTTTTTTTAATGGAATTGAATTTCATTGGAAAATTAACGAAGATCATTTTTTACAATGAATTGAACCCAAGATAATTTTATTCATTAGCCTCCAGTCATATTACTGATTCTTTTTAAAAGCTTGTTAATAAAAACTTTAGCTTCCCCATTGAATGGTAATGTTGTTATTTTCATATAGTGTCCAATCCATTAGCTTGTTTAATCCCAATTGCACCAAACACATGATATAATTTTTTTTTTCTTGCCTGGTTTTGTTCTCGTCCTGTCCAAGAAACCAAACGCAGCCTTAAGAGTTCATTTGGTTCAGTTGTTAGCTGATGGTTCGTAGTTGGTGAGTGTTAATTATTTGAATTATTGTCAATGTTTGCTCTTAACATGTTAAATGAGTGTAGAGGACATGATTTATTTTTCTAAAATGTTGCATAGTATATCTTATTAATTTTTTAACACATTATACAAATCAATTTAAAAAAGCTAATGAATAAAATTATACTCAACTTTCTTTAGATGTTTGTAATAAATAATCTCTTGCCAATAAATATGAATAAACAAATTGATAATGTAGTATTTTATTGGAGAACAATTTTGTCATTGATAAATTTTAAATAGGGGGCAATTTATTCCAAATGTTAAAAAATGCTTAATATCTATCAATCGATGCTTGATAGGAAAAAATAAATCTGAAATGGAGCTTTTAGAATGAATCAATTTTTGGGAGTCCAAAATAGCTAATAGTTGTTGATGTTACCAAATGGGTTGACTTAGTTAATTGATTAGTAGCTAGTCCCAATTAGTTAAATGAAACACCCCCTTGTGCTCTTTAGGAGGAGGGATCTATTGGGATTTTGGATATTATGATTATTTCTAGTTTTATTTATTTATGTATCATGAAATAATATCATGATATTCCCATGACAATACTTAATCAGGACCATGACTATTTTAGTGACTTGTATTTTATTTTATTTTTCCTAAATCCCTTTTTGTATGACAACATTCCAAGGCTTTCAAACATAATAGGAAACAAAATTGAATCATTTGATGAAATTGGCTCTTATGTTAAAAGGAATTTTGAGTATGTGATGTAGTTTGCATTAACCTTTTACATTGTATTAGCAGGCAATACTCTATTTTGAAAATTTCATTGTGAATGTTAGGTTGCTGGAACAAGGTTAAAGCTCCAAGATCCTTTTTCTGGTGTCTCTGAAAATGTGGAATTCCGTGGATCGTCTGAGCGACTGAATGCTGCACAAAGCATTCTCCACACCTTTGTGCCTTCTAATGCCCAACAAGGTTCCTACCAGAACAGCTTGACTGCTCCGCAAAGCACATACCCAAATGTAATTGCTCAGCAGAGCACCTATCAAAACATAAATGCTCAGCATAGCCCCTACCAGAACATGAATGTGCAGCAAAGCCCCTATACAATGTCTGCTCAGCAAGGCGTCTATACCAATACCAATGCTCCACAGGCTGCCTACCACAACATAAGTGCCCAGCAGAACACTTATCATTACTGACTCCGATTTGGGAATTTTTGTACTATAGTAGTTATCTTAATTGTAACCGGCGGATCAGCCTTCCAATAGGGCAGGATGAAGTAGAGGTCATTTAAGCTGTTGCATTATCTTAGGCATTTGCAGGTGGTAAAAGGAATAAGTTCCTTTCTGCTGGTGCATCATGCTTGTGCAAATTGTAAACATCTTCTCAGAGTAGTTGAATATACAAGAATTTTCTATTACTTTAGGAATATTCAGATGTTATTGTTGCTTATCTCAACTGAATCACTAAAATCTGCTTAGGAATAGAATGTGTTGGAACACCATGTAATTAATTACTAGTTTTATTTATTTTTTTAAAAGTATTTTGTATTTATATTAGCATGGTTGTGGTGTCGGATGAAACAAACAATCTCCTGGATTTTGTTCAATTCTGGACAAGTTTCAGCTGGCATTGTCTCGATTTTTCTTAGCAAACCTTTTTTTTTTTTTTTGCAACAAAGCAAACTATTTTCATTGAAAAGATGGATTGAATACATCATCATCATTATTATTATAATTAGTGGTGCGAACGAGCTTACTGAATCATTTCGTAGTGATTTGAGATATTTATCAGAAAGTTTCTCATAAGAATAAAGCCCAAGTAAATCTTATCTCATAGTTCCATTTTATTGTTTATTTGATGCAATAAGGTGCAAGCATGATTTTTATTAATGTCAAATATATCTATGTACATGCCATAATTAAGGTTTTTTATTTTTTATTTTTATAAAAAAATGTAGGATCGACAACTTGTGGCAATAACCCAAAAAAAAACATCTGGAAGCCATTGATACTGTATGGTTGACTTTTTTTTTTTTTAATGATAATATGTATGGTTGACTTTTAGATCAAGTGGCATTTCCCAATTGTACTGAAAAGTACAAATCCTGCTCTTTTTTTTTTTTTTTTTTGCACTGAAAATGCTGCTCTTTGTTTATAGGGTTTTGGCCTTAGACCATCATAATACTCAAATGGATAAAAAAGCTCATTATAAGTAGAGACTAGAAAGAAATTATGGTATGGTCATTTCCTATCTTCAAATAACAAGTGCACCATCAACTTGCCCACTTTTAAGAGGAATTGGGGGTTGACTTCTGTTTGAAAAAACTTCCATGTATTGTTTGCCTTATCATATCCAATATAGTGCAAACATTTTCTATTATCCACAAAATAAATAAATAAATAAATAATGGTAGAAGTCATATTTTTGTAATGAGTGCTTTCAAGGCATTGATTAATAAATAAAATAAAATAAAAATTTGATTTGTAATTTAAAATGTTAATAATTGTAATACAATGTAACTCTTTTTAAAATTATCAATTAGAACTATTAATTTTCTAAAATTTATTAATTCCTTAATTTTAACTACTGATTTATGGTCATATTTGGTTTACTCTCAATACTAAACTTTTTGAATATAATTTCATTTTTTAGTTTGTTTCACAAAAAAATTATTATTATTTTTTTATATTTTTAAATAACTCTAATTTGTATTGAAATAATATAAATTTTTAACTATAATTATTAATCTTATAAAAAAAATCTATAATTATTATTAGTAAACATATAATTTTATTCTTATTTTAATTATAAGGCAAATGAAATAAATTTTAAGAGTATTGGTTAGAAAAGACTGATCATAGAATTGAATTGTGTATACATCTTGTAAATTTAGAAGTAGCATATCTAATTCAACACATCACAACAGGAAGCATCACCATCCCAATGTTTTGATTGAAGACTTGAATATATAGAAAAATGAGTGCTCCCATAAAACCATGCAATCAAATTTGTCTACAAAAAGTAGATCAAATTCAAATGTTTTGTGTGTATGAAAAATGAAAAATAAAAAATAAAAAATGAAAAACCCCAATTGTCCAACTACCTAAATAGAATGGCAAGTGTTACCAACTGTAGTGGTGAGTGTGCTGTCAGCATTTCACTTGAAATTAACTTTCTAGGGACATCAATCAATGTGGATTGAAATATGTTGAGTGTTAACACTCATGCATGTGTCTAATGAGCATAAATTGTTATATTGTGGATCTGATTACATGATGTATTATGATTTAATATTTGCATATATTATAAAAATATCCTTTAGTTCTCATGTGCGCGCTATACTCCATAATATAAACATGATTTACTTTATCTCTAAGTAGGTTATGTGAACAGTTCTAATGATCCCATCTTCACTAATAATTATTAATTATAAATATAAATATACAAGAAATTAATTTATTTTTGTTATATTAATTTTTTTCACTAAGAAAAATCATTTTATCCTTAGCATGACTGGATTAAAAAAATTTATTTAAAATTAAAATAAATATATCCTTTTTATTTTTCAATTAATGTAAATAAAAATTAAATACAGTTGTTTATACGTAAAATGATTAATAAGGGCTATTTTTATTTTTTAAAATAAAAATATATTATATAATTTATTTTATTTATAAAATTAACAAAATATTTAATGATAATACTAGTGTAATTGTCACCATTGAAATATGTTGAGTGTTAACACTCATGCTCGAACTCTTGGGTTTGTTCTTATTCTTTTGATCTCTCTTAGCTCTGTCTTCCTTGTTCTTGGTTTCCATTTGCTTTGCCTTGTCAATCAACTTGGATAAAGAAGCAAATTCAATGGCACAAAGAGCATTGTGTAGAGATGCTATCAAACCTCTCCGAAATCTCCTGATATTAGCTGCTTCAGTAGGAACTACCTCATGAGCATACTTGCTCAACTGGTTAAACTCCTTGGCATACTCGGATACAGTCATGCCTTGCTGCTTCAATCTTTCAAATTGAGCGATCCGGTTTTCTCTTTCTCCTTCCCTCAGAAATTCATCTATCATCTCTTGCTTGAACTGTTCCCATGCTGGAGGAATCTCATCATAAAGCCTATTCTCCACATTGCTTTGGAACCACGCCCAAGCATTATCTTTCAGTAAGAGTCTCACTAGCTCAATTACTCTAGCATCGGAACAAGGAAGTCGTCTCACTACCTTCTCAATTGCTTCTAAAAATCCGTGAGACTCTTCCCCATCCTCCCCATGGAATTCCGGAAGTTCCATCTTCAAGAAAGTATACAGGCTCACCCCACCATCATCAATCACCCTCCTAGCCACATGCCTAGGAATAGGAGCATTCACAGGAGCTGGTGGAGGTGGCATTCTCTCTTGTACTGGTGGAGGAGGCGGTGGTACTACATTGGCATCTTGTTGTCTTAATCGTCTCAACTCCAACAATTCTCAGTGGAGCTCCTCATTCTCATGCCTCAAGTCATCATCATTAACTTTTGGAGGAACATGGACTCTTTCTTCTTGAACCCGGCGTCTAGCCCTTGGTGGTTCAAGTGGTTCCTCATGAATGGAGGCGGCATCCGAAGCCACATCCGGAGCTCTAACATTCTCAAGAGGGACTCGCCTCGGTCTACCTCTTCCCCTTACTCTTCTTGGCGGCATCTATAAGATAAACACATAATAAAGGATTTAACTCTTAGCGATTAACGCAGATTTACTCATAAACGATGACTCAAATAGACATAAAGGAATTCTCCTATGCTCCATGGTGTTTACATACTCTATGACTCATATAGTCTAAACTAGACGAAACCTTATGCTCTGATACCAACTCTGTCACAGCCCAACTTCGCAACTGTGACGGTCCTAGGGCATGGGTAGGCTTAAGGCCATCGAAAGCCCGTAGAACCCTTCTCATCTCATAATTCCCATAATATCATAACAACTGACTCACTCATCCCAAGATCAGAACCTGAACTCATGCATATACTCATATAACTCTTAATCTCATAATCTCATCCACATACAAACACATATAATCTCATAAGCTCATCATTCTCATAAAACAGTATATACAAATCATCCATGATTGCCATGAAGGCCAAAAGAATAACTCTCTCTCTATTACACACATGGAGCACTAAAGTATCTCAATTACATACAAAGTAATGGAGAAACTACATTGATCAAATAGGTTCTT
>CATKHJ010025693.1:0-16961 GCA_949750685.1 Vernicia montana | reverse complement strand
TTCATTTTTCATTGTTCTTCAAATCAAACCTTTTGTTCTTTGTGAAAGAACAAAAGTTTCTTGAAAAGACTTGATAGATCCATAGAACATAAAAGAAATCCAAACACCTAAGGTTTGCCATAGTAGATCTTGATTTCATTTGGACAACCAAAGAGAGGAAGTCAAGAACAAGTAAGGAAACCAAAGGAGCTTGATAGAGGAAGCTTGGTGTGGAAATTCTAGAGGCTTCACACTTGGGGAGCTCAAAGAAAAGGAAGAATCAAAGTCTTGGTTTCAAGAGGTAATTTGATTACCACTTGTTCTTTCTTTTCTAGAATATGTGTTTTACACATTAATTAAGAGATTGCTTGGAAAGTTTATTGGACTCAAACCACAAGGTGTTGTGAAATTTTAAAACGTTTAAGATTTCACAAACTTGTCGATTCCGCTGCGCTTGGGCCCAATATCCCTTCAAAAATGAGGTGGGGGTATTTTAGGCAGTGAAAGAGTGAAAAGACCAAAAAGGGTAGGGTCATTTGGGCTCAAAAAATCAGGTTGGAAGGATAAAATGGTAATTTTTAGGACAGGTAGGGCACATTTTTTGAGGCCCCGACAGCGCTGCCATGATGTTTGGCGGTATTTTTTAGCTCTTCGGCGGCGGCGCCGGAGGGCTTTGCGGCGTCACCAGGCTTCCCGGTGGCAGCTGACGCGGCAGAACATTTTTTGGGTTTTCGAGACATCCGGGTCAATTTTTGGGACTTCCAGGATTCTAAAAAATTACCGGTCAGTGGCAGTGGATTCGAAATTAATTATCGGACAATTTAGCAGTCAGTTTTGAGAAAAATCTGATCAGTTTCAAGAAAGTACCGTCTGGTACAGAAAGTCTGGTCAGGATTAGAAAAGTGTCAGTTTGGATAAAAAAATATTCCGGTCAGCTTTGGAGAGTATAGAAATAATTTTGGAGGTGCAAAATTGAGGGTTCACAGGTAGGTGCCTTTGTTAATTTCTTAATTTGCTATCCCTCGAGTCTAGCTTACCAATATCTTTCATTTATCTTTGTAAATAACAGGCAGTTTCATACTTAAGGAAACTTCGCACTCAGTTAGGACTCCTGGAATATCATTATGATGCCACTAGGAAAGTCATTGAGTAGAGGCAAGAAGCTTGATTAAAGCTGGAAGCGAAGCTGCATGCTGCCAGGATGGGTTTAGAGGAGGAGAAGAAAAGGGGTGCTTTGCTGGAGATGGAGAGAGCCAATATGAAGGCCCAACTTAAAATAAATTGCCAAGCCCATCAAAAATCCGAACCCGAAGTGGAGGCACTTCGATCTTCTTTGAGTGAGAGGGACTTGTCCTTGGCGAACAAAAATAAAATTATTACAAAAAATGATAAGTCGGCTCTTGACCTTGCTACAAAGCTGGAGGAATTGAGGAAGCACAATGAGGAGCTCGCCAAAGAGGTGGAGGAGATTCCTACTCTTCGCTAGGATCTCGACAAAGTGCAAAGGGAGCTCCGAGTGTCTACTTATTCCTATGAGCAGGCGTCGAAGAGGGTTCAAGTTGCTGAAGAGCAGTAAAGACAGTTTAAAGAGGCAAGGAAAAAAGCTATGAGGGACTTCTTGGACTCTGAGAGCTTCGACCAGATCATCACTTATCATGCATACAAGGTTGTAGCGCAATATTATAACAATGCTCTTCATAATGCTGCGGTCTTCTTCCCAGATATCTTGCAAAAGATACCTGAGATGGAGATTGATTAAGAACCTCTTGTCCCTGACTTCTTTGCCTTCAATGAAACTTCAAATAAAGGAGGGGAAGATGTGCTTGAACTAAAAGACTTCCCTAATTGGGAAAAGGAATTAGCTAGGACATCTTCTCCTTTATCAAAGTTAGAGGATGGCAGTGAACTTGGTGATGAAGGCGAAACTCATATGGTCGAGCCTATTTCTGCTGTCTCTCTAATTGATCTTGCTCCTTCAACTGAACCAGACGCTTCGGCAGCTACTGTAGACCTTAGCATAAATCTTCCTCCAGTGGATTCTCCTTTAGTGGATCCTCCTCCAACTGAGAATTAATTTTGTTTTTCTCTCTGTTTTTTTTACATGTAATATAATAAAATCACTGTACTACAAAATGAAAATGAATATACTTATTCTTCGTCTACTTTGTACAATATTCACATTTATACTTTGATTACATAGTTGCTTGAATGAATGTTGTATTTTCAACTTCCGTTCTTTTAGCATTTGTGTCTGATTGTTTCTGTAGACTTTATTCTTCTTTTAGACTCTTCGCCTGGTAGTTCATCATTTGAGTGGAACATTGTTTTTCCTTAGTATTTCTCAAGACTTTCATTTGGATTCAATAAGACTTTCGCCTGGATTCACTAGATCTTTTGCCTGGATTCACTAGGACTTTCTCTTGGATTTACCAGGACTTTCGCCTGGATTCACCAGGTCTTTCGCCTGGATTCACCAGGACTTTTGCCTAAATTCACTAGGTCTTTCGCCTGGATTCACCAGGACTTTCGCCTAGATTCACTAGGTCTTTCGCCTGGATTCACCAGGTCTTTCGCCTGGATTCACCAGGACTTTCGCCTAGATTCACCAGGTCTTTTTCCTATTGGACTTTCACTTAGACTCGGTTTGGCATTTTTCCTTTCTTTTAGGGGGCCTCGTTGGTCTTTTAAGCTAGTCTCAATAGGTTATTTTTTCATTTGTGGAGAGCTTTACATTTCGCATTCTCCGAGTAATCATGCATTCATTCATTCAATTGATAAGACTCAAATAATCTTGCAAAAACTGCATCTCTTATTGACATTTATTGATAGTACATCTTTAGGTGTTGAATGTTCCAGGTATGAGGAACTTCACTACTTTCCATGGTTACAAGTTTATATGTGCCTGGACCTATGACCTTTTGAACTCTGAATGGTCCTTCCCAGGTTGGTGCTAGCTTGCTTATACCTTCGCATTTCCCTATAGCTTCAAGGAATCTCATGACCAAATCCCATTTAATGAATACCTGACTCTTAACCTTTTTATTAAAGTAATTGATGGCTTGTTGTTTGTAAGCTGCCACTCTGATGCTTGCTATTTCTCTAAGCTCTTCGAGGAGATCCAGGTCTACTCTTTTACCTTGACCATTCTCTTCATCTCCGCAATAATTAATCATACTGCTAGGTAGACCAATATCAACAGGGATAACTGCTTCTGTTCCATAGGTCAAACTGAAAAGTATTTCTCCAATCGGCTATCTTGAAGTTGTTCTGTATGCCCATAGCACATGATGTAGTTCATTTGCCCAGCTTTGGCCACATCCATCCAGTCCTCACTTTAGCCCTTATAGGATTGTTCAATTATTCACTTCTGTCTGGCCATTTGTTTATGGATAGGCAACAGACGAGAAGTTTTGCTTGATGTGGAGTTCTGAACAGAAGGCTCGCACTTTAGCATTGTCGAACTACTTCCCATTGTCACTAATGAGGTGGTATGGAATGCCGAACCTACATACAACATTTCTCCATAAAAATGTTAATAACTTTGTTAGCGGTGATTGTGGCCAGTGGTTCTGCTTCAACCCATTTGGAAAAATATTCCACTGCTATCAAAAGGAATTTCCTCTACTATGAAGCAGTGGGAAATGGTCCTACTATATCCATCCCCTATTAGCAAAAGGCCAAGGACTAGATATAGGCATTTGATGTGTTGCTGGAACATGTTTGCCACTATCAAACTTCTGACATGAGGGACATTTTCTGACAAAGGCCATTGCTTATTTCTTCATCCTCGGCCAGTAGTATCCTTGTCAGATTACCTTTGCTGCCAATATTTTTCCCCCAATGTGCATTCCACAAGGGCCTTTATGTATCTCCTTAAAGGCGTATTCAGCTTCATTTGGTCTTAAACATCTTAGCTAAGGAAGGGAGTATGCTCGCTTGTAAAGGACTCCGTTCTGTAAGAAGAAGTGGGCATTTCGACGTTTGACTTTCTTAGTTTCTCTCACATCTTCAGGCAGTTCGCCTTTCTCCAAGAAAGTCTTTACTAGATATAGCTAGCATGGTTCTTCATCTACTTCCATTATCTCAGTTTCTTCCTGAATGCTCGGGAAAGCCAAAGTTCCCATAAATATCCTTTAAGGGAGTTCGACTGGATGAGTAACTGCAAATTTGATGAGACTATCAGCTCTACAATTTTCTCCCCTTGGGATTTTTTAAAACTGCAGCTTCACTCCTCTATCTTTCATCTTCTGGATTATGGCCTTCGTTTTCTATAGATATCTAGCCATATTTTCCTCTTTAGCTTTGAATTCTCCCTCTATTTGCCCTACCAACAGTTGCGAGTCACTGTAAACTGTCAATTTTTCCAGGCAAAGGCAATCTGAAAAAAGCAATCCCTGGATCATTGCTTCGTACTCAGCAACATTGTTAGTGGCTCCAAAATCTAGTCTCAGGGTGTATTCCAAAAAGAACCCTTGATTACTCTTCATCACAATACCAATACCACTACCTTCTTTGCTGCTGGCTCCATCTACAAATAATTCCCAACTCATCTCAGACTTTGATGATGATTTCTCCAACTGAGATGTTTTCTCAGGATTCTGCTCTTTAGGTTTTTGCTCAGGGTCAAAGGAACATTCAGATATAAAGTCTGCCAAGGCCTAAGCCTTAATTGCTGATCTTGATTTGTATTGCAACCCATGCTGCCCATGCTCTACTGACCAACAAAGCATTCTCTCAAATATTTTGGTTTCTGTAAAACTCTTTGCAAGGGCTGGTCTGTCACCACTATTCCCTGATGGGCTTGTAGATACACTTTATGCTTCATGGCAGAAAGGAGTAAAGCATACGTGAACTTCTCTATTGGCAAATAATTCAGCTTCGCCCCTTGAAGGACTTTGCTGAAGTAGTAAATAGGTTTTTGCACTGATCCTTCTTCCCTGATCAACACTGAACTAATTGCATTATTGGAGGCAGACAAATAGATTAAAACTTCTTCGCCCGGTAAATGTTTTCTTAATATTTGTTCTGAACTCAAAAAGGCTTTCAACTCTTCGAATGCAATCTAGCACTCTTCTATCCATTTGAAGGTTAATGATTTTCTTAGTTTTTTGAAGAAAGGAAGGTATTTTTCAGCTGACTTGGACATGAACCTGTTCAAAGCAGCTACTCTCCTTGTCAATCTCTACACCTCATTGACATTCCTAGGGGCTTCCATATCTAAGATAGCTTTTACTTTATCTAGATTTGATTCTATTCCTTTCTCACTAACCATATACCCCAGAAACTTACCTCTTTATATAAAGAAAGCGCACTTCTCGGGATTGAGCTTCATCCCATATACATTCATCACTTTTAGTACTTCGGCCAAATCACGGAGGTGATCTTCGAAGGTATTGCTCTTTACTATCATATCATCCACATACGCCTCAAGATTCTTACCCAATTGATCTTTGAACATCTTTTTAACGAGGCATTGATATGTAGCTCCAGCATTTTTTAGGCCAAAGGGGATTGAAACATAGCAGTAGATACCCTTGTTTGTTATGAATGAGGTCTTCCCCTCATCATCTGAGTGCATTTTGATCTAACGATATCCCTGCTTCGCATTAAGAGAAGATAGAAAGCCATATCTAGCTGTAGAGTCTACCAGCTTGTTTATCATGGGTAAAGGGAAAGAATCCTCGAGATATGCTTTATTCAAATATGTGAAGTCCACACACATTCTGTAGGATCTATTTGTTTTCTTCACTAGCACTATATTTGCTAACCATTCTGGTAATGAATTTCTCTTATCAACCCTACCTTCATTAGTTTATCTACTTTTTGATCAATCACTGCTTGTCGCTCTGGACCGAAGCATCTTTTCTTTTGTTTGACTGGTCTGTAAGTAATATTTACATTCAAATGATGAGTTATCACCTCAGGGTTTACTCTCCCATCCATGCCGAAGACTAGGCAAAACTAAGAACATTTGCCATTACAAACTGATGGGCCTGATATTTTTGATTCTCTTCCAAAGAGGAATTAATCAAAAAGAATTTTTCTTGTTCTTCTTTTTTCACTAGAAATTTCTCCAACTTTTCGACTGGCTCAGTTCGCTATTTTAGAATATAGGTGGCTGCTTCCATCACCGCTACCTCTTTAACTTGCACCACACCCAAACTCCTCCTTGCTTTCTTACTATCATGCTTGGATTTGCTCCAATCTTGTGTCCCATACATACAAAACTCATTTCCCCCTGGCTTAGGAATAGTCATTCTCAAATGCCTTACATTGGTAGAGGCATCAAGCTCATACAATAGTGGTCTACTAAGCAAGACGTTGTAAGAAAACTGCGCTATAATACCCGAGATTTTCATAGCCTATTAGGGTTATGAAAATGATATAGAATATAAATTCTATAGATAGTGCATTATAGAATTGATAATGGGAACATAATGGAACTTTGTATGCAATGTATGTTTAAATACACAGATTGAGTATTTTATTATTTTGTATGTATTTTTATGTGTTTAATTAAATTAAAAGAAGCAATGTATCTATTGTTTTAGAGTATATGATGATATGGGAAAGTGAGGAATATTTGCTAGTGAAAAAGGAACGAAAGAAAGTTATGGAAAATTTTACGAAACGGAAGTTGCTCGGTTGGGCTTTGGGATTGGGCTTTTGGACTCCAAAGCCCAATATCAATGTATGGCCGGCCCATAGATGGATTAATTAGTAGGATTTTTATTTTTATTAAGTTTAAGATGTGATAAATTAAAGTTAGATGGTGGAAAAGTTGTTTTGGCTAACAAGACTCCAAAGTTGACTAAAAGTCAACTTACTTATGCTATTTGAACTCTTTTTTTCTCCATATGAAGACCAAATACATTTTTTTTTATTTTATTCACCATTATCAACTTGCATAGTCACCATAACACCTAAGAAACATTAATACCATTGGTGTTAATCAAATCATGACCATTTAACTTGATCCCATCATAGCCATTTGATTAATCAAGTTGAAATCTCCACCATTCATATGTATGATATATAAACAAAATTTTTACCTTTCCTCTTCACTTTGTGCCATCCAACTCAAAGGAAAATAAAGACCAAAACTCTCTCAAATTACCAAAAAAGCTATCAACTTGTTCATAGTTCCAAAGTTAGCAATTTAATTGCCTAAGGTAAAGAACTAGTGCTTTATGATTCTTTTATGGTTATTAGTATGGATTTAGTGTTTGGTTGAAGTTATTTCTTTTTATTTTCATTTCTATAGTTTGATTAAATTAAGGAATATCAAGGGGGACTTATTTTGTATGTCTTTTGATGGATAATACAAATTAAAGTTTAGAATTGAAAGATTAACAACTGAAAGAAAGCATGAAATGCATGAAACTCAATTTTGGCAAATTTCCCCGATGGTTCGGCCTCTTCTAGTTCTATGGGGAGGAAGTGTTCTAAATTAATTTTAATGTTATCTAAGATCATTTAGGGTATGAAAAAGTAGTTTAGAAGTGTCAAATTGAATTATGGTGATTTTATACAAAACTTGAATTTTTGAAGGCATAATTGATGATATGAGATAGGTATATGATTTGATGAGTATTTTTAATATTTGTTTGATGCTATATGATTAATATGATGTTAATTTCATGATTGTAGGATCAATTTAAGGTTTGGATGTGAAATTATAAGTTTTCCCCAAAATCACCTTATTATGGAAAAATAGGGATTTGTAAGAATCAAAGTGATTTGATTTCAATTGAATGATGAATATGAGTTATTGAAATGTTAATTAGATGAATCTATATTCAATTTAAAGTTTAATTATGAAATTGATATTTTTCCCCAAATTCTAGGGTTTATGGAGTAAATTGGAGATTTTGGGATTTAGCTTGAATTAATTGAAATTGATTGGTTAATTAAGTTTGTATATGGTATAATTTAATGATTTAAAGATCAATTTGGAATTTGGGTTAATAGAAATGATTTTCTCCAAATTGATGGAATTGGTATATTTTAGGGATTTTGATTTTTATGGTATAAATTAATGTCATGAATTAATAGAAAATATATTTGTTTTGATTCATGTGTTGGAAAATAAATTGAATTAAGGAATTGAAAAGGGAAAGGAAGTAAATTTCTTGATTTGATTAATTGACTATTATACATATAATATTTGATTTAATGATTAATTTTGTAATGTGTATATGTGTAATATTTGTTTATGGTTAAGGAAGGGATAAGTAAGGTACAATATTTAAGGTTAAAAGAATAGAAATTAATTTTTGATTTATGTAATATTTTGTAGAATCGAAAGGAAAAGGTATTATCCGTGAAACCGAGGAGTTTCGTTTTTAGTCGACGTTTAATATTATTAGGAGCTAAGGAGTTCGACGTGAGTACAAATAATATTATATGCTTTGTGCCTTGAATATGAGTTTTTATGCTCAATCCATTCTTGTTTGAAATACATTGCAACTCTTTGGCAAAGCATTATTATTTATTGATTAATAAGCCAAATTGAGTAATTTATTCTTTGTGACATTTGACCAAATGAGCCTTTATTGATTTGGTCTTTTAAATATGACCAATAATGGGAATTTAATTGTTATTGATATGTTATCCATTGAATCAATTCATGGATAGAAATGATATATGGTTATAATAATTACATGATAAGTAGAATACTCCTCTAATGTGGGGCAATACATCGGACCTTGTGCACAATGGTAATGGGACCTGCGGATAAGGTAAGATTATCCGAACCTTAGCTGGGAAAGGTTTAATGACTCCAGTACGTAGGGATGGCAATGGGGCGGGGAATCCCGAAATTTTATCCCCATGGGGGTGGGAATGGGGGAAATTTCTTCCCCGTTAGCAGGGACGAGGAGTGTATTCCCCACCCTGCGGAGATCCCCATCCCCATCCCCGTGGGGACCCGATATTATATTTACATAATTATTTTTAATATAAAAAGTATATATATATATATTAACACATGTAGTAGGATTTTTAATTTTATCACTCATTTTTTGTAATTCTCTCATATTATGACAACTCTAAAGAAATTTATTTAAGTACTCTCATGCTTTTATGTATGCTGAATTTTTTAATATTTTATTAAATAAAATTGCAGAACATTTTTAATATATTAGGTGTATTTACATTTTAATTTTATTTAGTTGATGCTTTATATGTCTGAATCTGTTAACATTTTCTAAATAATTTTATTTTTATTTTTCAACCATTATTTATGAATTTTATAAATATAAAAAAATATATTAGTAATACTATATATATATATATTAATAAGTAAATATATATAAGTAATGTATAAAAAAATTAATAAAATATATAAGTAATACTAATAATCAAAATATTTTTAATTATATATATATTGTGAGTTTAAATTTAATTAAAATCTATTTTTTAAATTTTTTTACATTAGATTTCACTATCTAAAAGTATTTAAAATTGAATTAAGATAAGAGAAAAAAAAAAAAAAATTTCAAGTGAGGAACGAGAATTCCTGTATAGTCAGAGATGTAGATTAAATTATTCCTGTTTATAAGACGAAGATGAAAATTTCCTACTAAAATAGGAATGGGGATGAGAGATGGTATCTCCGCTCCATTGCTATTCCTAATTGAATTATTGTTCAATCGAAAATTACATTTTATGTGCACTAACATGGGTCATGTCAGAAGGGCATCTGATGGAAGGTTGCTTATCCTCAATACACTACATACATCTACACATGCATGTGGTAGTATTGGTAGCAAATATTTTTGCTGTAAAAAAAAAATGAAAATTCTGCAATAAACTTGCAGCAAGAAAAATAAATTGTTGTATTATGCTATTAAAAAATTGAAGTTATATAAGTCTTTTACCATTAAATTATCTTGCTACCTTTTAAGAATATAATATGAAAAAAAGTTTCACATTGATTAAATGCAAACATATTAGTGATTAATATAAAAATGAACTCTCTAATAACTAATTTTCAAGATTGGTTTTTTTAAATCTTTCTTAGCTTTTTTCCCTTAGTATGGGAGTCCCTCATTTTTTAACTAGACCAACTATAACTTTAATAGTTAACTTTTAAAATTCTCTCAAATTTATATTACTACCAAAGGATTATTAATAGTGGTAATTTTTTAAACATAACTTATAATTTATAACTGTTTAACATAATATATATATATATATATAAAAGGTGTGCAAATTCAAGTTTCATTAATGAATAAATCAAAGGTTTTTTTTTTATTTTTTATTTTTTTTTAAAATTTTAAAATTTTATTTTATTTTTTATATTGTATATTAAGATCTTGACAGCATTTTTTTTTTTGTTGATGTTGTACATTAATTTTTAACAACTTTTCATATTATTATATATTATCTTTTGAGAGCAAAATTGATTTACTTTTTTTTTTTTTTTGGTAATGTTGCGCGCACACACACACGTATATAGTTCTCAATCATCATATATATATATATATATATATATATATATATATATATATATATATATATATAGTTTTGGCACCTAGCCATAAGAGTCAATGCCATCAATTTCACAAACAAAGAACCCCTAAAAAAAGATCCCACATATCTGCATTATTAGAATTTCTATAGTTTCTTTCTTCTATAATTATATGTGGGAAAAACATCCCACATATAATTCTTCTCAAGATAATTTTTCATTCTGTTAAAAAAAAAAAAGAATTGAAGAAGAAATCATAAGCTTTTATTGTAATAGCTACACATTTTATTAATTCATCACTATTGGGAGTTTCTTTCTTTTTAAATCAGAAATGAAACTTTAGGCTAGCTGTATATCTAATTTAGAAATCAAGTAAAAACTAAAACACTTGTGTTATAAACCAAAGTTTTAAATAGAAAAAAATTTTAATGGCGTCTTTAACTGTAATAACATTTCATATTATATAAAGTATTGTGAATAAATTTTTTCTAAAATTTATAAGCAATAAAATTAGTAAACTAAATTTAGTATAAACAATGTGTATAGAAAAGTTTTATAAAAATTAGTAATTTAATATAAAATCTAACAAACTAAATTACATTTTTATACTAATTTTTAACAATTATCTTCATACTAAATTTCATCTTTATATTTACATTATCATCTAAATTGCTTATAGAAATTACTTGAAATTTTTTTTGTAAAATTTTATAATCATCTATAATTGTAAAATTTAGTATAATAATAATAATAAATTATAAAAATTATATATTGAATTGCTTATAATAATAAATTATAATTGTAATTGTAAAATTTAGTATCTTTAATTGTAATTAGTATAAAGATGTAATTTAGTACAAAATGATTATTCAGTATAAGAAATTTTTATATTGAATAATTATAGCAATTTAGTATAAAAATGATTTTTAGCCGAATTTTTTTTATATTTCTTATATTTTATCAAGCAATTTGTATAAGATGATTATATATTATAGATTATACTGAATTTAGTTTTATAAACAATTTCTTTTTGTTTGAACTGAATTTCAAAATGTTCTTTTTATTTAATGATTTAGTATAAATTTGAGAGGCCAAATATAAATTTTTTAAAATATATATATATATAGAAAATAAAAAAATAAAAAAATTGGGGGCAGCCACCCCAACAGTGGCTGTAGGTCCGCCACTGTCACTCATAATAATATAATAAAGGACATCCTTTGATGATTGGGTGACCTTCAGGGAAAATTGTGATATAGAAATAGAGAACTTGGTAATCATACAGAGAAGAAAGAAAATCTGAATTATGAGATTTTCTCATTCTAGTAAATAATTTTTTATTGACTGACGGATAACATATTATAAAAAAATATATAAAATAAAATATGTAAAAGAAAGCAAGTAATTCTAATCGAAATTAATTCTCAAGGCCATAAAAGATTAAAAGCTACATATATATGTTTAATTTTTGGCCTTTTTTTCCCTTTTGGGATCCTTTAGATAAGCTACTCTTTTGCCAAGCTTTTTATTGCTACACATTTACACTTGTATGGATAAAATAAGCTCAAGATCATAATATATATAAGAAAAGACTAATAAAAAACTTGAAATTTCTCAAACAAAAATTTCCCATTTTAATTATGACTTGGAGTACTATTTGATGGCCCAGAATAGTCTTTTCTCACTAATTCATCATCATCTGGCGGTGCCACACCATTTTCTTTGGATGTGAAGGAATCATCATCATGGTCCTTCTTCTCTACTTCTTTCATGTTATTTACCACTCTCAAACTCCTTGCTGAAATTCAATAAAATAAAAAGAAAAAGGCAAAAAAAAAAATTAGGAAAACTATTAAGTAACAACGCACATATATTAAATTTTTAGTACATTGGAAATTCTTAAAAGAGACGAGAATTAATAGAGATTCCAACTTCTGATATTTTATGTTATAATCAACAACAATCAATGCAGTAATAATTCATAGCTATAACTCCTTGTGTACTTTAAAGATTCAAGAATTGAGAAAGAAATTTTATCAAGAATTTAATTAATTAATTAATTACCTCTTGCACCAATGGACACAAAGCAAAGAAGGAAAAAGGCTACAAGAACAAGATGCTTGCATGGAACCTTATTTGCCATCATACTACACTTACTATAGTCAATCAAGAAAAAGGGTATAGCTAATAATAGTCTTATGTGGTTAATGTGATGAGAATCTTGTTAAACAAAATTGAACCTCTTATATAGAAATATGGATTAGTAGTTTGCTCCCCACATACTTAGACAAGTGTTCCCATCAATTGTGACCTAAATTTTGTAGTAATTCTACGTTAACAAATGTGGTCTTGTAAGTGTCAATATCAATGTCTCCCTGCTGTCTTTGAATGAAAATGCAATTAATATAGTCTAGACAAGACCCTCCTTTGGAAATCTACATACAAATTCATTACACCTCTCTGTACTTACATTGTTGTCCAATTACACTCTGTTTGGATTGGGATTTATAGTGAAGATGGAGGGAGGGAGTGTATTGGTATGGTATATATTTAATCTTATTTGGGATAGAAGTTCTATTTGAGGGTGAAGAGTAAGAAAGGGTAAAGTTTATCTAGGAATATAATTAATAAAAAGAAATTAATGAGGTGTTTTGATATAGTGGGAGGATTCGAGTTCATATAATAAAAAGTATCGGATTTGAGTTTTTTATTCATGTGAGAGTTTTTATCAATTTTGTAAGACTTAAAGAAGAGAGTTAGCTCGATCACAATATTATTTTGATTTATTAAATCTCTAATGAATAAAAATTATCTATATTAAAATAATTTTATAAATAAAGTTATTTTTAATAGTACATTATTGTACTATACTCAACATTATTGCGTGGGCATTTGACAATAATATGAGGATTTAAAAAAATAATTACCTATATATGCTATTTTTAAAAAATTTTAATCATATATGCTATTTTTTGACCAGCTGAAATATAAATTGAAAGTTAAACTTTTGAATTTGCTCAAAATTGAATTCCGGAAGTCAAACTTCCGGATGGTAGACCCCTCATAATTCTTCTCTCCCTCCATGTATATATATATGTCCTTTATATATGCTAGTATATTTTTTATTAATTTATTAGAGCATACACAATTGTGTACATTATTTTAAGGTACCAAATTAATTTTAGAGTACATTATTTTATATCCTTTAAATTTTTGTATATCCACACATTAAATTTTAGTAATATATCTTGATTTTTTTATTTATTCTTTTTATAATATATATTGAAAATTCTATATTTTAAAAAAATATTATGAAATATTTCATCTCATCAAAATAATTTTTTTTTGTTTAAAATAAAAAAAATAATTTTAATAAAAACATAAATTTTATATAGTCAGTTTTATATTTTTATTAAAATTATTTTTGTTATTTTAAACAAAAAAAAATTATAAAAATTATAAATTTTTTTAAAAATAGCATACATAGGTAATTATTTTTTTAAACTCTCATATTATAGTCAAAAGCCTTTATTGCGTGTTTATTAAGATATAATTAAAAAATCTCATTTTTTAAAACACTTCAAAAAAAATCTTCATGTAAATAATAATTAAAAAAAAAAGCATAACAAAGATGAAAATAACTTCAGAAGTTTGGAATTCATATATTATGCTCCATCCCGTCAAGATTTCCAATTCTCTACTCTTTTTTTTTTTTTTTTTTTTGAAATATTCCAATTCTCTACTTAACTATATATATATATATATATATATATATATATATATATATATATATATATATATAGCATTCATAATTGATAAGGGACAAAATATACCGACCTGGGTGGTAAAGTAAGTTGGGCCCAGCCCCATCTAATATGCTTACAAACACATTGACTAATAAAAGAAAGTCAAATAAGGAGCCATCTAGCTCGTTTCCAAGTAGGAAAAGGACAAATAATGCAATCAGCCATTTTAATCCAAACCGGTCAAGGAAATCCATACTCAACTCTTGTAAGGACTTAAACTCTATAAATACCTCAAGAAATCAAATCACGAAGGTACATATACTCTCACGTATACACGAAATAGTGCAAATACTTTTGTCCTTAATCTTCTCAATTGAACCAATCATCTAACTTGACCGTCGGAGTGGCATTGCTAGGCACCCCGCCTAGCCCACTTGACTTTTGTTTCTTCTTACAGGTCGCATTAGCTTGCAATCAAGTTTCAGTAAGATGGAACTATTCCACTTTGACTGGAATTAGCTTCATCAAATTGGCGCCGTCTGTAGGAAACGATTAATCATAAAATCTATCCTAAATATTCTTGAATTTCGTGACCTATAGAAGAATTTTGATTAAAAAGAATGGTTCAATCAGAAGATAATAATAATAATAATCAGGAAAGCCTTCCCAGAGATCTTAGAAATTCCCAGATTCGCCAGAGGTGGAAAACCATGTTGAAACTCATATCACTCCACCCGGACGAACCTCAAATGCTAATGTAGCAACTACTTTGCAACAATTAAGTACCATAGTCCCAGTTCAAGGCGGGAATCAGTCTATCCTATTAACTCTTGAAGCTGTATCGGCTTTGCAGTTGTTGTTGAGCACCCTGCAAACCCCTCAAACCACTCCATCTATCAATGTTCAAGCAAATACCGAAGTAATACCAGGAGTAGATCTTACTCGAAGGCTCGACTTCGGAGAAATATCACCAGAGGCACGAAATCAAGATCGTGCGATTGAAAAAAGTAGGGAAAGAGTAAGATCAGAGATAGTCAGACCTGGCAATCATGCTGAAAAAGAAAATCCTAACCAGGGGCGAAGTGATCAAGCAGCTAGTGGAAACCAAAGCAAAGAACGCCAGCCTCAGCGTTCGAATAGAACTGATCCAGGTAGCAAAATAAAGGAAAGGAGACGATCCAAGAAGAGGGACAGAAGGGAAGGAGAATCTCTCTCCAAATCTTCCAGTTACGAGGCCACCAGCTAAAAAAGAGATGAAGAGATAAGAGAGACCCTTAAAAAGTACTTAGAAGAAAATGCTGAGGATAAGAATAAAAAGTCCCTAGATAAGAATCTAAAATTGGCTCTAAAATCTTCTTTCACTAGGTCCATACAAGAATATAGAATGCCTAGTAAATTCAAACCCCCAAACCTGAAAAATTATGGTGGTGAAACTGATCCAAGAGCCCATATTATGGATTATAAACATGCGGTAGAGTTGCAGACAGGAAGTGACGAAGTCTTGTGCAGGGCCTTCAGAGGATCCTTAGAAGGAGCAGCTACTCGGTGGTTCGATGGCTTGGAAGAAAAGTGCATCACTAGTTTTGGGCAGCTCACCACTCAATTCATGCAGAGATTTGCAGCCAGTATTCCAGTGGAAAAATGAACGCAAAGTCTCGAGGCAATAACACAAAAAGAAGGGGAGCCCTTGAGAGACTATGTAGCTCGTTTTAATAGAGAGACTTTAAAGGTCACACAACTCAATCAAACTAGGGCAGTAGAGGCCTTACAGAATGGAACCTTCCATACAGATTATTTCAAAGCATTGTGCAGACACGCACCTCGCACCCTGGAAGAGGCTATGGCCATTGCTCAAAAATATATTAGGCAAGATGATGCCTATTCTTTTAATCAGTTTGCTAAGAAAAGAAGGGCAAGTGAGAACCCTAAGGTAGAGAGCAGAACTAAGAAACAAGAAGAGCCCAGTAGAGAAAACAAAAGAGGCAGGATTGAGAAGAGCAAAACACCTTATACCCTGGACCTGATCAAATTAACTCCACTAAATGCGAGCCCAACAGAAGTGTTCACAACTTTTAAAGATCAAGATATTTGGGCTCGCCCTCAACCAATGTTTACCCCACCAAAATGGCGAAATAAAAACAGATATTGCATGTTTCACAATGCTCATGGTCACAATACAAATGACTGCAGGCAATTACTAAAAGAAATCGAAAGATTGATCAACTAGGGGTACTTGAAGAACTTCGTGAAGGGTAATTAGGGTGAAGCCAACAAAGACAAAGGGAAGCAAGCTGTTAATGATGGCTCAGCAGGAATCATTAATTGCTTAACAGGCGGACCAGATGAGGTAGTAATAAGAAAGAATCAGCGCAAGACCTCCCAAAGAAAGAAAGAAGAGCTTGAGTTCGTCTTTGGGAATGGGTATCCAATACCAGCTAGAAGAGGGGATGGGAGCCAAATCAGACACCCTCATTCAAATCCACTAATCATCCAAACAGTGGTAGCCAATTTCTTGGTAAAAAGGGTGTTAGTGGATAATGGAAGTTTGGTAAACCTGCTTACAGCCGAAGCATATGCCAAAATGAAACTCAAAGAGAGTGATCTAGAGGATATGGGAAATTCGGTTCGCACTCTAGATGGAACAGAAATACCAATTGTTGGGATCGCGAGGTTACCTGTTACAATAGGTTCTGCCTCGGACTGCGTAACAGTAATGACAAATTTTGTGGTAGTAAGATTATCACTAAGTTACAACATTGTGT
>CATKHJ010025666.1:0-29174 GCA_949750685.1 Vernicia montana | reverse complement strand
TGTGTGTGTGTGTGTGTGTAAAATTTATATTTGGTGATATATATGAATAAGTGTTGAGATTTGATTGTGACTTAATTTTTTCATCATCAAAAGGAGGAGATTGTTGTCTTTTATATGTGTTTTGATGATGAAAAAATTTTGTTTGGTTATTTAACACACTTAATATTTACTGTCAAGTTGTTTTTGCTAATATGCAAGTGATAACACTCGTTCCTAATTATTAATGAACGTTGCATTTAATTAAATTTCAAAAATTTTGTACATAGAGCAAATTCACACTCATTACTATTGTATTTCACCAACTGTTCAAGTAATTCACCAACTTTACTCACTAAAGCAGTCAAGCTGAGGGAACACTCGTTACCAATTTGTAATGAACGTTCCCCTTCGAGGATCAAATTAGTACTTCTAATCTAGAGAGCAAATTCACGATCGTTACCTGGAAGTCACCAACGTTACAGAACAAAGTAACGAACGTTACGAAAAAGTAACGTGCGTTACCTATCGTTTGCAAGCAAAATTCACAGAATATTAAAGAGTCGTTAGTTGATGATGTAACAAGAAAAACGTCCATTTCTTATCAGAACAATCATATTTTGTATCTAAAGTCAAGGGCTATAAAAGGAAGATGTTCCTAAGTGAAGATTAAGAGACATTCCAAGAGATTCAAGTGCTTACAACTCATATCCTTAAGTTTCTAATTTATACTCTGCTTTTATAACACATTGTGCTTTAGCTTATACCATTTATGTTCATTTATAAAAGCTATAAAGCTTAATTCCAATCATTGTATTAGCTTCATTGTAAGTTTTGAGAGACTTTAAACCTCAAATCTTCTTGTAATTCTTTAAGTATTGGGTGAAATCCTAGAAATATATTATTGGGTGAAATCCCAAAATTTTAGTGTAAAGAACAAAATCCCAAAGAAACTACAAGTGTAAGAGCTTTGGACACAAACCCAATTATAGTGGAACTCTAAATCGATAATTTAGGAGAAGTTGACGTAGAAGAAGAGTTTACTCCGAACCACTATAAAAACCGACTAAGAAATCTCTATGTCTTACTCTATTTACTTTAATTGCATTAAATTTCATAGTATATTGCACTTAGAGTGAATTTGCATTAGAAATCTTCAATATATTATTCATCCCCACCCCACCCCCTTAGGAGCTTAGCCATATAGGGTTTAACAACACCTAGGATTTAGACTTTGATTGATTCTCAATACTTGTTTCATGTGTACTCATGAAATTGCTCAAGAATACAAGGAATTAAAGATGACTCTCCTTTACTTAAGTAAAGTCTTCTTTTAAGGTAAATCACTCATGCCAAAATCAACCTTACTCTTACTCTTGTGGTCACAAGTATCAATCGGATTCATTAAGTTCTTTAGATGAGTGTAAGACATCATTTAGGTATACTCATATATCTATGTGGTAACTCTCCTAAATCTATCAATCCCATGAACAAATACCACACTTCCACTCTCGCTACTTCATATGACATCTTAAATTATGTAAATAATGGTCAAACACTTACACAACATTAAATCCAAGAATTTAATGGTAAATTAATTCCAACCATCACAAAAATAGAGCATACACAATACCACAAGTAAGGAAATCAATCTACATCTAAATTCTAAATGGAAGTTTAGCTACTCGTGAATAAAAGAAGAAAAGAAACAATAATTTACATTAAATCAAATATCATGTTCAATACAAACTGAAAATAAAAGGGTTTAAAGTAAGCTCTATGAAGAATTTCAGATATTGATATCCAAGGTTGAAGAAGAATCTCTCAAAATCCAAAATCTTCAATTCCTT
This sequence comes from Vernicia montana, assembly GCA_949750685.1. NCBI lineage: Eukaryota > Viridiplantae > Streptophyta > Magnoliopsida > Malpighiales > Euphorbiaceae > Vernicia > Vernicia montana. Next base: position 27,348 of record CATKHJ010025666.1, on the reverse strand, counting down.
TATTCAAATCCTAATATAATCCTAAATTTAAACTAAGTAATTAAGAAAATTAGTATATTATCTGTCTATTATTTGTCTGTCCTAATTTCATATAAAAAAATGTATTTATATGGGTTTTTGAGACTTCAAATACAAGATTTTAATTTTTTTTTTTTTACAGCTATCAACTCTGACACACCGGCTTGTGCGCCTCAAGTTGCACGAGGTCGTGTACTTTTCCTTCTTGAAGCAAATTGAGGTCAGAAGTAAATCAAAATATATGAGTGCACAGGCTCATGCGCCTTTCTCTTGCACAATCTTGTGTGCCTCTATTTTGGCTATTTTTACTTCATTTCTTCAATTAATCTTATATTTCCTACATAAATTACATAGAACTATACAATAAGTGAATTGGTGGAATTTATGAGGATTTTACTGAAGAATCAAACTAAATATATATAAATTGAGGATAAAATCATACAAAATGTATATGTAAATATGGAAAACATCATGTTTTCACCTAAAAAAAATACCAGAAATATTTAGTGTTTATAAATTAAACTTTTATAATCATAATAAAAATTAGTTAATGAGCATTAAAATAATTTATTTATACGCAAATCTTCCAAGTGGGTAATGGATTTGTAAAAATTAAAAAGGCCCCTTCCATATTTTTGGATCTACAAGGATTTCAGCCTCTGGAAAGGTTCTGGGCTTCAATGGTTTAGAAGCTTTGGTACCAAGAAACTTTCAGAAATTGGGCTTTCATTTGCTTTTAGCAGCAGATTAATTAGTTAATTATCTTATTTTAATTTATGGGTAAATTACTATAACACCCATTATAGTAATTATATATCTCCAAATCTCTTCACATTAATTTTCTATGAAATGTTGCGTCTTCTCCTAGAACATAGCCAGGAACAGCACTTAGCAATCGCCCTGTTTATCTCAATTTCAGCTCTTGTAGTATTATTATGTGTCTAAGGCAATTGTCCCGTACCACAAAATCGAGATTCCTTTCTTTTTTTTTTTTTTTTTTATTTAAATTATGATTAAGACTCGGATCGATTTCAATACCACTAATTCAAAAATTTATTGTTATAATTCAACCCTTTACTTTATTTATAACTAAAAAAAATAAAAATATAAACGAATATACTAGAAATATTATCAAATTAAATGTTATATATGATTTTTTAATGTTTTTTAGAAGATGAAATTCAGAATAGGAATGGGTATAAAGATTACCTAACAGCCATATTTGAGTGTGAAAATTCATTTAATATCAAACTCACCCCCTAAATTTATACTCCCAAATAATTTTTAAAAAATTATTGACAAACTATAATGATAATTTCCAAATATGCACAAAAAAAAGAAAGATAATTAATGATAATTTCCAATGTAATCAAATTAATAAAATCAAGCATGGAGTGAGCAAGGCTAAAATACTGTTTTGATTCTTTTGAACAGCCAAAAGGGTAGTGCAAAAAGCATTGCCTAACAGCGTCTCTTTTGCAGGAATGAAAATGTAGTTTAGCCTAATTTACAGCCAATACGCAAACCCAACCCAACCCCCGACTTAACTCACAAACACCTTCCCCTAAAAACCCAATCTTTTCACTCCAAATTCATCTCAAACACCAGATTCATGGCTTCTTCTTCTTCTTTCTCTTTGCTTCTAGAAAACCCAGATTCTGGTTTCAAGTTCTGGAAACGTAAAATCAAGATTCTACATCATAAAAGAACAGCTTCACCTCTTGCTCTTCCCATTTCAGCTGCTTCTTCCACTAATAATGATAATTCTTCCTCCAAATCAACCAAGTTGGTCACTTTTTTAGGCAAAGGTGGCTCCGGCAAGACTACCTCCGCCATTTTCGCTGCTCAGGTGTTTATTGTTCCTTTTCATACCTCTTTTATTTTTATGCTATTAATGTGTTTGGTTCTTGAACTCAAAATGATCATTTGGGTTGTTATGTTGCTAGTTCTTGTCAAGAAATGTTCTCAATTTGTCAAATATCATTCTTGATCTTGAATTGTTTGCTGAATTGTTTTAGTCTAGCTCAAAGGGATTGGTTCCTTTTTTTTTTAAGCTTAAATGTGAAGCTTGTTGCCATTGGTGCTACTATAGGCGCTAGACTAGCATAAGGGATTGGAAATCATTGTAATAAATCTACTGCATTTTGCAGGATCGTTAGGATCATGACAAAGAGGTCAGCTTTGCCTAGTTTAATTTTATAAGCAATTAAGATTAATGGGGTTTAAGAAACATAAACCTATTTTCTTTGAGCTAGAATTTTTTTTTTTTTTTTCAAGATTGATTCACCCTACAACAATTATGTAAAAATATTTTGCCCACTGTCTAGATCCCCAATCCTAACTTAATTTGATTTGTTTTAGGTGTGGAAGATATACTAGGACTATAAAAAATTAGCACTTCATTTACTAAATATAATTTCTTGATTTGAGATGTATTTTAAGTTTTTAACCAAGATTCACCACTGGAGCTTAACCTTTGTGTTTGATCACATGCTGATTGATCAGCATTATGCAATGGCTGGGCTTAGCACATGCTTGGTAATACAGACACAAGATCCCTCTGCCGAGTATCTTCTGAACTGTAAGATTGGAACTACTCCTGTCCGGTGCAATGACAACCTTTCGGCTGTTAGGTTGGAAACCACTGAAGTGTGTTTCTTTTGCTTCTTATTTTCTGTTTTATATGCAATTGCAAAAGTTTTTCTCGTGAAGGCTTTTGGACTTTACACTTAAGTACTCTTGACATTTGCAGATGCTTCTTGATCCTTTAAATCAGCTAAAGCAATCGGATGCTCGTCTTAAAATCACCCAAGGTGTTCTCGAAGGGGTAGGTATGTAATAACTCTCTTAATATTGTTGTGCTGCATCATACTTGCATTAAATGTAATAGCATTTTTTATTGAAATCATTATCTTGCACTGTGACATGATAGGTAGTTGGAGAGGAGCTAGGTGTGCTTCCTGCGATGGACTCTATTTTTGCTGTATTTGTCATTGAGAGGCTTGTCAGATTTGCAACAAATGTGACCCAGGCAAAAGAAAAGGAGCAAAAATTTGACATAATAGTATATGATGGAATGAGCAGTGATGAAATTCTACGAATGATAGGTGCAGCCAGTAAAGCAAGGTTTCGGAATACTGACTCTTGCTTTCTCTCTCTCTCTCCATCTGTGTGTGTGTCTATCTCTCTCTCATATAATGTCTCAGTTCAACAACATAATTGTGCACAGATTGTACTTGAAATATCTGAGGAACTTGGCTGAGAAGACTGATCTTGGGAGACTAGCTGGCCCTTCGCTCCTGAGACTTGTTGATGAAACAGTGAATTTAAGTGGTGGGAAGTCCCAGTTGAATGGGCATGTGAGTTCAGAAATATGGGACATTTTGGAAAATGTGTTGGAGGTAAATATGATTCCCACCCACTTCTTACATACCAGTTTCTATGCAAATTTGATAAGATTCTGTGTTGATTACATTGCAGCGAGGATCTTCTGCTTTTGCTGATCCATTGAAATTCGGCTGCTTCCTTGTGATGGACCCAAATAGTCCAATTTCAGTGAATTCTGCATTACACTATTGGGGTTGTACAATCCAAGCTGGTGCACAGGTTGCTGGGGCAATTGGAATTGCTTCTCCTCATTTGAATGCAAAATCGATGGAAGAAATTAAGAACAACTTTTCACCATTGCCTTTTGCTTTCATTCCACATTTCAAAACGGATGACCCACTCGATTGGAAATCAATCATAAACACTGTTGGTCATGATGCAAGGGCTCTTTTCTCTTTGCTAGAAAGTCACAGTGGCAGCTTCATTTCACCAGTAAAGTTTGATGAAGCTAAAAAATCAATAACCCTTTTCATGCCAGGTTTTGACAAGACAGAGATCAAGCTATATCAAGTACGTCCAGTTGCTCAAGTTTTTCCTTTTTTTTACCCTTCTAGTTCAGAAGGTTTTGCAATGTCATTTCAGACAGGTTTTCTTAGGAGTCTGTGTCTTTTTGTGTGTGTGAGAAATGCATTCCAAAGTAGACCAAATTGAGTTTCATACACTTTCCCTAGTACTATAATTTTGTAGGTTTTATATCATCGTTAAACAGGTATTGAACCTTCTTCCTAACAATGATAGAATATATCTCATAGTTATGTGTGAGTATGAATGTAACCTTTTTGGTTAAATTAAATTAAATGTTAACCTCTGGGATAAATTGGATTTGTGTTAACTGTGAGTTTCTTATTGAGCAAATTTGAAGTAGAATCATGATATTTTGGATGCAATAAGCCTGTAAGAGGTTTGATAAGATACTTGATAGTGGATGTAAAAATTGTTGCCTGTCAAGATGGGGTCCCATTGTCTGTCTTAGACCTGCAAGTCAGACGAAAGAAAGCTATGGAGAACATGGATTGTCCCTAGTGCAGCTCCTCCAATTCTCTTGTTGTCGCTGATACAACAGCATTGCTACCAGAGATAGAGATAGTGGAAAGAGGGAGGAGTGGCCCCTTACCCCATCCTTTCTAACCTTGGACCCATATTATATAGGAGAGATGTATTATTTTAATTTACAGCTATAACCTTTTTAAACTATATTAATATGCATTAAGTATTAAGTGGATTTGATTTGATTATGAGATTTGCAAATTTGCTGTTGTGATATGAAATTTGACTAACTTTGCTGTAAGTTACTAATACATCATTGTGCTCTTTTACTGGTTTAATCTATGTATTTTTTTGAGCTAATCAATTCGATTGTAACCCATTTTCTCCAATTAATGCAGTACAGGGGAGGTTCTGAGTTGTTGGTGGAAGCAGGAGACCAGAGACGTGTAATTTGTTTGCCACCGAAAATTCAAGGTAAGGTGGGAGGTGCAAAGTTCATAGACAGAAGCCTCGTAATTATGATGCGATGATGCAAATGCAATATGATTTAATTATGTAGTTCTTGATCTGAGAGTGGATGTTTTAAGCATTGATGATGTGAAATTCAAGTAATGGTGATTATTGGTTCTGGACTTCTGGATCATCAGCCTTTGGAATACATTTTCCTCTGTACTTGTTATTGTCAACACATTGTTCTAGTTAGATTATTGGAACCTTAGAATATAATAAGGTAGAATCGTAATCAGTAACTGATGCAAATTTCCTTTGAAGCATATAATCTTGTTATCAGATTGTAATCCTGAGTATTATTAATAAAGTTTAATAATATCCATATGCCATTGGAAATTTAGCAATTTTGCAAATTTAACTTCAGTACGCAAATTGTAGGAGAAATTTGTGGAATATTGTTTCTTGAAAAGTTTATAATATATGGAGAGCATGTGTGGGAGAGAATGCCTTTTGTAAACCTGCAATTTCCATCAAGCTTTTGCACATATGTCAGGATCTTCTCAATAACACTAACAAACTATGAACAGAGCACTAGACAAGCTTCATGCTCAGAATTTCTTGCTGGTTTTCACCTTTTGGGTTTCAAATCTTTCTGTAATGAGATAGGGTTGGTCCTGTGATCTTTGTCCTATATAGATCCAGATGTTGAACTTTTAGTATCCACTTAACCATTTTTTCACTGGAATTTTATTTGGTTCTTGCTTTCATGTTTCCCATTACTAAGCATATCAAGAGTACCAAGGTCCAAACCTTCGTAGATTTTAACTCTGTATAAGGTAATTTCCCTTTCTTTCAGGAACTGGACTGATTGTAGTATATTAGAATCTATACACTGTTCTATGTAAACACGAAATGAAAAGATGACATAATATACAACAGAAAATCAAAGGAAAAAAATTATGATCCTTCTAGCTTATTGTCCTCTCCCATTGGTGCATGAACACGGCTCCTCAGTTCTTCGAAAGTCTTCATGCTCTCTGCGTCAAAGCCTCCGGCAAACTGGAAATAGGTGCAGACAAACAAGCAAATTTGCACAATATCAGGAAATTAAATATTTGAAATACTGCAACACTAACACCACGCCAGTACCATAAAGTATGCTATATCTACCCCACTGACTGGATGATTTTCACTTGAGCATTGAACTTTTAAGTTCAATATCATATGAGAAGAAATGCAGGGGCAAAGTATACCTGGTGAACTCGGAAAGCAAAACGCACGCCTTGCAGAAGCAAAAACTCTCTATTTGGTTCCTTCTCAGGTCCACTCAATGCATCAAGTTCTGATGCTACACGTTTCATGTACTTCTTTGCCAACTGCACTGATGAGAGCTTGATCTACAAAAGCAAAAGCATTATATAAGCAAGAAAACTCAGCACCAACACAACCAAATCTGCTTTTAGCACCAAAAAAACCATTTCTTTTTAATTTGAAGCATACCTTGCCAACAACTCCTGAATCTAATAGCCAGTCAACTGGAATTCCAAACTCTCTGTATCGTGAAATAGCCATGTCCCTTGTGCGTAAAAGTGCATATACACTATTTTCCACTCTGGGAAAATGTAAAAGGATAAATAAGATAGCAATTCAACAAAACAAAGTATCTACTGTTTACAGTAGAAAATATCAGGTCAACAGTAATACACCTATGTGATGATAATAGCTATTCTTTACTTACTTCTCAAGCAATTTGTACATCTTCTTCAAAGCAGCTTCACATGGGAGGCTGGGATCATCAACAAAAGAGGAGACATGTTTCTGTAATTTCACAAAGTCCTGATATTCAAAAGCTGCCTCTCTTAATGCATCAGCTTTACTTTCAGGCCAATCAAAGTGCTTGAGAACTGCCCGTTCATCAACCTAATAAAATACAAAGACAAAAATGGAACAGATCAGAAACTCTTGAACAATACATCTATTTGCTAAAGAAACGCTCAAGTCGAATTATTTGGCAATTGAACTTTGTTTTATTGGTTAAAGCTCAGAAGAAGGAGGCAGGGGGAGGGTTCACGGGTTTTCTGTATTTAATTGTGGCAAACTGTATCTTCCATATTTAACAAATATATCTTTTTCTCGAATCAAATCAGACCCCTTTTCTTAATTTAAGCAGTGATTGCCTCTGGCAGATGACTTGCACATTCTAGCCAGTAAGAAGTTATGGCATACCAAGAAGGAGAGTTCCTCATCTAGCCAATTTACAAAGGCCACCAAATCCTCTATGTTAGTGAAGGAAGCTGCACGAACTTCTGTTGCCAACGACTGAACAAAATCTCCTTGAGTTTCCACATCAGCTTTCACCTGGATGCCACACAAGGTTAGCATCATTACAATATCTGAGAGATTAAAAAAAAATGAAAAACAAAGGCAAAAGTTAACGCACAGCCAAAAGGAATGATGATCTATTCTCAATCTCCCCGATCATGTTGCTCCTAGCATCAGATGCATTAGATGTTGAAGAAGTCAAAGATGATGTATCCTTCTTTGCCTCACGTTTCATCAATGTCTGATAGAACTCAACAACTTCAGGAGCTCTGTGAACTTTATCACCACTTCCTGCCCCTCTTGGCAAGCTTCCAGGTGGAGGGGGCGGACGAGGTGGTCCACCAGGTGGCGGCGGCGGCGGCGGCGGGGCGCCTGGTGGAGGAGGTGGCACTCCACTTGAAGGAGCAGTATTTGTGCCAACTGGAGCATCAGCAGATGGTTTAGGAGGTGGCCGAGGTACCCTAGGAGGCCTCATTTCGATTTGAGCAAGTTTCATCTTGCTTATTGTTTGAGAATCAACATTTTTATCATCATTAGATTGGTCATTTGAGTCATCAGAAGCAGCTGGTTTCTCTTTTATTTGAGCAAGTTGTGAGGGCAAACTTACAGATTTCTCTCTTCCGCCCTTTGCTCTAGAATCAAATTTTGAATTTTCACCAAATCTTGCTGATCTTGCTTTCTCTGCCTTTTCTTTAATCTGCTTCTCCCTCTCTAAAGCCAACTTATGCCGGTCTTTATAGGCAGGGTATTTTTCATCAAGAACTCCATCGACTGATTTAGACATTAATTGGAATGATGAAGCAACATTTATATGCGAGTCACCAGTAGAGACTTGTGTTCTAATTTGTGGAACATTTGGAGGGGTTTCAGGAGACTCAGGAATATCTTGATCCATCTTCCCAAATGTAGTGATAGCTACACTATCACCAGCATTCCTCAACATCAAGGTTTCCAGTGGACCCCTGGATCGCTGGCTCATGCTTGTCCTGCTTGGAGAGCCTCCAGAAAGGGATCTGGATGGGGATGAAAAAGCACTTGAATCATCTTTGCTTTTACCCCATTTCTTGAGCTTTTGGATTAAACTAGGTTTCTTATTGAGACTACTGTATCTGCTAGTGGAACTATCAACTGAAGCATTGTCAAAGTCCTCACTTCCAGGAGAAGATGGGTGAGAAAAGTTGCTTTCAAGATCTGTGTCTCCTTGTCCACGTTCTGATCCTGCATAGTCTAACATTAGCTGTTTAGCCTTCTCTTGGGACTTGGGGCTCAGACTTTTGTTGAGATCACGTGCTGAAATTTTTCCTGGAGGTGCTTGATAGTTCCGGAGCTCATACCTCAAGCATGCATTGACCCAACGAAGGTACACTAGTTCTTCAACTTCACTAAACCTGTTCATTTGAAGTCCTTCCACTTGCTTTAAAAAGTCTTCATTGGCATGCCTTAAATTATTAACCTCCTCTCTTGCATTGGCAACCATTTCACTCTGCAGCATCATGAGAAGGGAGTGTATAGTAAGGACAAGTTTAACCAATCACATATACAATCATACATTCAAGATATTTAAGTGTGAAATTTTACTGGTTAAAAGCTAATGTACAGTCCTTTTTGCCAAACTACATTCTAGAAATCAGCATTTTTTAGATATCTATAAACAGTTTGGCATCCTGCATATTTGTGCACATTATACTGGTGAAACTAACTAAGTTGAGAAATGCTAAAGGCATCACAACAAAAGGTGTAAACTACAAATGTCCCTAAGAAAAAATTTTAGTTCAATATATCACGATTGCTTAAATGGTCCTTAAATTCCCATAATAATTATCCATCTACTCATTTACTCCTGAAGTAATAGCATAAAAGGTCAGAATATCATAAGACAAACAAACAAGTTGAACCCCAGAAAATATGGAGAGAAAATTTAGAACGAATGAAAACACAGAAATTTGCATGAGAGTAATACGAATAATGAACAATATGGCTCGAACCTCTGTCATATTGGAAAGGGCAACTATTTTAGCTTGAGCAGCATCCAGTTTAACAGTCAACTCCCTCTTTTCATGTTGAAGCTCTTTATTCTTCCTCCTAAGTTCCACAACTTCCACCTCTAAGTCCGTCACAATCTTCAGTTTCTTCTCAACCTCGACATCTTTCTTGATGGCCTCTTCCTCTTTAGCCTGAAGACCAGAGACTTGTTGCTTGAGCAACAACAATTGGCCCTTTGTCTGGTTAGCATCTAGCTGAATTTGCCTCTGCAGCTCCTTTATCTTGTTTCTTGCCACCTCCAATTCCTTCCTGGCCCAAGCTCCTTGTGCAATATCTTCTTGAAGCTTCTTCCTCTCAGCCTGCAAGGAGTTAATGGTAATTTTCAACATGTCAATCTCAACTGTCTTGATCTTGAGCTGCCTTTGTAATTCAGTGATGTCTGATTCTTGCTCCTTTAGTCCATAGTACTCGAGCAATTCGCCTTCAAGTTTAACCTCTCTTTCCTCCAATTCCTTTACTAGGCTCCGCAAACGTTCCAGTTCACTTGCATTGTTTGCCATCTCACTTTCATAAATCTTATCTTTCTCTGTCTTGTTGATCTTGTCTCCAGGTAATGGATATTCAATCTCCCCAGAAAGAAGATCCTCAAATTCAGGTAGAATATCTTCATCATCCATGCCAGGTGAAATACCAAGAGCGCGGTCGAATACACTGCTTATCAGTTTGACTTCTTCTTCCTCTTCTTCTTCTTCCTCCCCCTGCAGATTTTATTGCACATAAGTTAGATTAAAAAAAATACACACACAATGAACTGCATCTAATTTCCATAGGAAGAGGCTATGTTGATTAGAAGACCAGGCATGGGGTAAAAAATGAGATTGCCAATTGTTTTTGTGCACTTACATCCTTATTTTTGAGTCTATCATCAAAATATGTAAATTGCTCCTCGTTTTCCCCCTTGATTCGATGATGCTCAGCACTTGCTTCACCATTTTCTGAGTTTCAATTTCACCAGTCCAACCATAAGGATTTATAGAAAGATGTAAAAGGCACAAAACAAAGATAAAGGAGTCTTCCATATAAACTATGCCATCTACATAAATCTTATTATGTTCACATGTGAAAAATAGAATGAACAATGATAAAAGAAGGAAGGTGAACAAACAATCAAAAAAATTGATGAGTCGAACTTATGGAATTTACTACCTGAAGGCTTGACTTGACGAGTGGATAACCTCGAAGATTGGATATTAAGCTGCTTAACCGTATAGGCTGCAATTGAAGCAGCAACCAAGAAGCCTAACCTGACTATCATGTAGGTATTGTTGATAGCAGAATCTTAACCTTCCATTCATCTATTGAAACAAACAAATTCCAGAACACTTTACCCATTTCTTCCTAACCCCATAACTGATATTCAAGCCATCAGTGCCCTGGAAATGCACCAAGAGCTACACAGTTGTAGAATCTCCAACAGCCAAGGGAGATTGATACAAATTTCTGGTACAATTCTAAATAAAACCCAGATTACAAAAACCTATAATCGTATGAAAATTCAATGGCTATATCCACCTATTTATATTTGAATAAAAAATCCGCATTATCATGTTATCAGGTTTACAGACCTTTCAAAGACAGGCCTGCTTCCCAACAAAGAGTTCCTGATAAGCTGAATTCCAACACAACTGTCATGCTAAGTGGTACAGGAACCACCAATGTAACTAGTGGCCAGTTTTGCTTCAAAAATATGTTGACAATTTGCATAAATGGGTGGGTCTGACGTATATAACTATTTTCTTTCAAAGTAATTCATACAGTGAACGCAACCCAGAAATCAAGACTGAAAGAGACACTAGTAACTGTAAAATTTGAGCAAAAACATGTCTGTCTTGGTATCTTGTTTAAGCTATGCATCACTTATAAATGTAAAAAGGAGAAATTTTGTTGGCTTTTATAGGTAGCTAATTTCTAGGTGCCTTACCTGATAAATTTAATGTCAAGTTTATCACAGCTCAAAGACCAAATTATAGACAAACATCAACCATCCGATTGACCTTATCATTTTCTTGATATTTTCATTGGTTGAGTATTCATTCACATTTACAAATCTTTGATTAAAGGGCTCAGATTTATCTGATTGGGGTGACTTCAGATAATACCATCCATTCATAGCCATTGGATATTTGCAGAGGATCCACAGAGTAAATCTTTGATTAGAAACAGAGGGTTTTCAGTACAAGGACTAAGGTCCTATTATTAAGGTGGGTCCAGTTTCTTTTTGGCATTACAACACAATAGAGAATGAAAAGTACATATAGTTTTAATATAAAGTTAGAGATAAGGTAAAGGTAATTCTAGGGTGTCTGCTTAATGGACTGGAGCTTTTGTAAGATTCAAGATAAGCATATACAAAGAAAGCCAAACTTTTTGGTGATTGACTGCTAAAATCACATGTTATCTTGTGTGGCTTTTCTCTAGAGTTTCTTCTGTGTAACAAACTGTTTTTTTCATAAAATTCAGGTGCTAATGTCTTTTGTCTCTCTCTATCTGTGTTGGATTAGGATGGATGATTAAAGTTAGGGCAGCTCTATTTATCGCAAAATTAACTCAATTCAACTCAACTCAATTTTAATCGCAAAATTAATTAAGGTGGATTATATGGATTCTTTGCTTTCTAATCATGAGTCATGATTCATGACATTGAAATTCCAAATAGTGAATGAAGCACAATGTAAAATTATGTAAAATGAAAGGTTGAAATCCCAAAAAAATGGAACCCTAATGAACAAATCAGGAGGGCCTGGGTGGGTGACCTGGCAAAGTTGAAAGCAGACAACTTTTGACAGAACCCCTCATCACAATCATCAATTCCAATGTTTGGCCGAGGAATTTGTTGGTGTAAACTTGTCAAAGGGATAATTTAGAGAAAATAAAAGGAAAAAACTATATATATAAATGTGTGAAGGGAAAAAAAAAATTTCCTTTTCTAGGTCTTAAATTTAGTGGAGTCCACTGCCCCCATTAGCAGCCAAAATGTTATCCAAATTTCAAACAAATCCAGTGGCTATGGGCCTCTCATAATTTGTGATTCTTTTTACTGTTCTACAGAAAAAAACTTAATTATTTTCCATTAATATTGACTATTATCTACAGTGCAAAAATTTAAATTTGAAGTGTAGGGAAAGGAAAAATTAAAATGCGTACCTAATTATGAATTGGTTGGGTTAAGCAAAGAGAGAAGCTTTAATTAGAAGATTAATCATCCCCAGAACAGGAACAGGAAGCAGAGCAAAACCAGAAAGTGATTTCCCTGTGCGGCAATGACAAGTTAATTTCAAAGTATTGGGTTTACAAATCAAACACAAGAAAGCACTGTTAACTTTATCAAATTACTGATTTACCCTCACCATATTTATTTTTCTTTTTAATTTTTTTAATTTTTTTTTTTAATTTCACTCTAACTCAAACTTGAATTCAATACCTTTGAATTATTGTTTCTAAGAATTACAATTAATCAAGACAGTTTTGCAATTTGTATCTTTGCTTATTAGAAATTGAAGTAGAATTGTGATAAGGTGGTTGCATGAGTTCTTATTTTATTTTTTTTTAATAATTTTAAATATATATATTATATTTTAATATTTGAGAAATTAATTAATAATGTGTAATTAAATATATTTTCTAAGAAAAAAAAATATTTTTATATGTACAACTCAAAATAATAACATAAAAGTTATATTATATATTTTTGAAGTTAGGAGAAATTTAATTAGAGATGAGGGCAGAGTGAAAAAAAAGATCTAAACTCATTCTCACCTTACGCAAATTTCCATTAGCTATTTTAGATAATGCTATTGCTTTCATGGTTGTGACCAAGGTAATGGAAAAGCAAGTGATGTACATCTTCTACGAACAATTATGTATTTTCACCGTCCAAACAGTATCTGGTCATAATCTTTTGCTTAATCTTCAACTGGAAGGCTGTCTATGGGACTTTCTGTGCTAACACTATCAATGGTCCTAAATTGAAGTAGTATTTCATGCATTGGTGGGGTGTGCACGATTTGAGTAAAGTCGTGGATTTGAAAATTTTTTAACCGAATCGAAATCTCATAAATTTTAAAATTGAAATCAAATCGAACATTGAAAATCTCTATATCAAATTGTCCCAATATTTTGATTCGATTTGATTATTCGGTACTAACAAGTTGGATAACTTCAATTCAAGTATTTCGAGTAAATAAACATTATTATTATTATTATTATTATTATTAATGGGCAAATGAGTAAGCTGTTCATTATCTGAATAATAATGGATTAGGTATAGGCCTGTGTAAATGGTCAGTTTGATTCAAAATCGAACCGAAGCGAAAAATCAAAAAAACCAAACCTATATTTTACATAAATCAAACCAAATCAAATTTTGTATAAAACCAAACTGAAAAAGTTTGGTTTGGTTCGATTAATCAGTTTAACTATTTTTTTTTCCCTTTTATTCTAATAAACTATATATATATTAAAATTTCAGTTGATTCAGTTCAAATCAAATTTTTTTAGTAAAAATCAAACCGAACCGAAATATAATTCAGTTTACTATTTTAAAAACCGAATTGAAGCATTTAAAAAACCAAACCAAACTAATCACTTCCATTTAATTTTTCGTTTTGGTTTGATTTTGTGCACCCCTAACTAGGTATTAATGGATATTATTGAGTTTATTTCGATTCGAATCCAATTATTTTGGTTTGATTTGATTTTAATTATTTTGATTCAATTCAAATTCAAATCAATTCAATTTGATTCTCGGTACAGATACACCTATCCCCATAACTAAACCATACTACTACAACCGGTTCAATTCAATTCGGGTATTTTTTCGAAGATCGAAAATTTTTCTTTACAATTCTTTTTTCATTTAGGTTTCCGGCGAACCGTACTCACTCTAATTGGTGCCGACGATTTTCTTTCTTTTTTTTTTTTTTTTTTTTTAATTTTTTAGCATTGGGAAGGGAATCCAACTAGGTCTATTACATAGGTGTTCTATGCAACTTAGAGACATGCACTCCCTACAAAAATTTTATGCCTTCAATCTCCATAAAACCTTCATCAAATGTTTGTTTGACATTTTATCAATTCATACACGAGGACATCCAAGAAGGAAATCATGGTATCGTCCTGACATTATCAGATAACATTAATTTATGTGAAGAGCCTAGGTGCATTTGCCCCTCATTTGAGAAAAACAAATTCATTACACAATTATTCACAAAACATAAAAGAACCTGGTTGGCAACTTGAATAATTTATCCTTCATCTCTAACTGGTGCAACCCTCCATTCAGCTTTTTCAGGCTTGCTACTGAACAGAATCACAGCGTAGAAAATAAAATATGTTGGTCAACGTCACCTGGAATCTCATCAATTCTCTAATTGCTTAATTAATCCAGGAGTAACAACACCATGATTGCTACACTACAAACAAAGACAAAAGACCAAAATCCCCCCATCTGATATTACATTTCCAATCATGGTTTCTTAAATAGCCCTCCATCAACAGAGAACAAGATCGGATTATTATTGTATAATCTCCACTAGGTTACCATTATGCTCAGCCTTGGTTGTCCCATTTCCACCTTCGTCCTACCTCCTCAAGAACTTTAGCACGGGCTTGGCTTTTCCTAGCTTCATCTTCTACCCAAGATCTGCATTGATTGCTTCTAATAATTAGAACTACATATCAATAACAAATCAGAATTTTAAAACATACACACAATAACAGAAGTTCAGCAGAACTGGAGTTTGACTTCAAGTCTCAACAAAATTTAATTGTGCACCATTCCAGAGCAGAATAACTTAGCTAAAATGCATGCTTGAAAACAAACAAAAATAGATTGTCAATTAACGTTCTCTCTCTCACTTATGAATCAGTCGGTATGTTCTAGAGCATGCTTCATATTGACAGTAGATGCAATAACTAAACATCAAATCTCTAGCTTATGAATCTATGCAGCACTCTTGCAACCCCAACTAACTATAAACTTTGCTCGACAACTTCACAGTTTAAGCAAAAAGAGGGAGCGCAGAAAAATCTTCATTCAGCACAGGTTAATCAATCAGTTCAATTGAGAAGATATTCATTGAATATAGCATCAGCTCCAAGATGAAATACAACTATGGAGAACACAGAGTCAGTCCCTTTGGTTTTGCTTTAACACACACACCCTCTTTTTTGTTGTTCTGAAAGCAAAAGCCAAAAAAAAGTAATGCTTGATTACACGAGGATAAGTAATATTTGAAAAGCAAAAGAGTTGCATTTTAATTTCCTTTTTCTCATCTCACGTTATGCATTCATATATTTATCAAGTATACTTTCTTATTATTGCATTTGTTTTCTAACGAATCAAAAGTTGTAGAACAGTACTTTTTAGGAAGTGTAAAGCAATAGGAAAAATTTGAACCAAACAGAATCATAATGAATATGGCTACCCTTACTTTGACATGTTTCTTAGCCTAACCATAAAAATGGGGTAGATTTTCAATTCATCACAGACACCGAAAATTCTAATGCAACCAGAAACCGCGAAATTCCAGATGAACTATCAAATCAATGACACTAATGTGGACATATCCATTTATAGGATTAGCCATCTTTCTATAAACAACTACAATCCAGCAATTGCTAGATGTTCACATATACATTATTATTATATTTACCTAAGAATTCGAATAGCTTCTATTTCAGCTTCCAGTACAGATTTTGAATCAAGAATCCCTTCCTGCTTGGACTGTAATTCACCAAGCAACTCCTGTAAATTACACTGCTCAGCAACATACACTGCCCTCTCAGAAGCAAGCCTTTCTGACATCTCATCAACCTCTTCCTTCAGACCAAGAAGGAGTTGTCTCTGACAGTCCATGGCTGCCTTCTCCTTCAAATACTCTGCCAAAGCTTTCACCTGAACAGTTTTCTCATGTTCCAAATCATGTAAAGCAGTAATATAAAGTTTTTGAACCTGATGTCCACGGGTTCTTTCCTCATTCATCTTCCCATCCCAAAACCTCTCTATATCTCCTTTTTCAAGTAACTCAGACCTTATTTCCTTCATTGCAGCTAGCCTTGAAGAATTTTCAGCTTCTAGTCTTAATATTTCATTGCAAACTGCTTCTGTCATCCTGCCACTTGTCAGTGCCACTGCTGCTTGTGCCTTTGTCAAAGGTTTATTTGGTTGAAACCGCCTACTCTGTCCTGTACAAATTGAAACATGGGATTATCATCTTCATGCATGATTTACTGGCATGAAAATTTGTGCATCTGATCTGAACTTGCTCAACTTCCCCTCAAAAGAAAATGCCACAAGCCAATGATTTTAAAATAATGATAAATGAATGCCAATCCATGATGCACTAAATAATCTGCAAATTGATTTATCTGCAATCTTACAATATTGTTAGCACAGAGGAAATTCTCAACTTTTTGTTTTTAATTTTTTATGGGTTTAATTTGTGTTTAATACAGGTAGAATCCTCTTCATTTTTTCATCTAAAACAGTTAAAGTACTCATATCTTGTGAATGAGCCCAAATCATAAGTACTATGATATACATTCACATTTGTACCTGTGCTTTAGATTATGCACTTTATAGAACGTGTGTGTAGCATGCAGCAATATAAGCATTAAAAGCAGCTAGAATAGCTCTAATTTTTAATGTGAAAGTAATAGAGGGCAATATACCAAAAACTTTTCTGATTATGCTCTCGTCCCCAGCCAGCATGTCGATAAGGAGTTCAGGTGATGCATCCGAACCAATCTCTTTCACATCCATATAATCTACTTTTGTTTTTGACATCTGGACTGTATACAAGTCAGGTTTTAAAAGCTATGAAAGGCTAGTGAACAAATCCATTGATTTTTTAAAGGGGAAAGTACAGTAAAATAACATGTGATTTCACACGTATTTTAAATGAGGGTTGTGGTTTGTTTCGTAACATTTTAGTACCCTATGCTATACGTGGTTTGGCACATTAGTGACAATTGACGTAACGCCGTCAAAAATGCTAACGTGGAATTTAAAAAAATATTATTTTTTGACACGTGGGCGCCACGTGTCATATAACAAAAAATAAAACGCAGCATTTTAGCTTGTCTTTGTATTGTAGCAAATCTCCACTAGTGCTAGGCCAACCAGTCTCAGACACAATGATTGGAATATTCTGGTGGCCAGCCACCACCATTGAAGTAATCACAGCATCCACCATAACGTCAAATAGATTCATGTACCTAACTACAATGACCAAATCATCTCTTTGAATTGAAAGTTTGACCACAAAAGATGAATTGTTATCTTCTAGGAACTGAAGCAAAGGCTTAATTAATTATGAGTTCACCGATCAGTTCCTAGAACATTGCCGCCGATGGTGGAAACGATGTCGTGATGGTATTAACAAAAGAGAAGGTAGTGGAAATAGAGATTGTTAATCCCCAAGTCACGAAGCGTGAGGTGTACATTCCTAATCACAGGAAGGAGAAGCAGCACAACCTCCAATGAAACGGTGTCATCACTGATGGAAATGAAGGAGATCTTGGAGCAAGGATGGAAAGGGAGGACATGATGGTGAAAAAGAAGGAACGGATTAGGTTAGGGTCAGGGTTTGGAAGACTGAGACAATGGCAGTGATGCGATCGGGTGGAGGAGATGGAAAAAAGGGAGAGAATGGTGAGTTGCTGATTGGGGATTTGCTACAACACGAAGACGAGCTAAATCGCTGCGTTTTATTTATTTATTTTTGTTACATGACACGTGGCGCCCACGTGTAAAAAAAAAAAAATTCAATTCCACGTCGGCATTTTTTACGGCGTTTCATCAATTGTCACTAATGTGTCAAACGGCATAGAGCACAGAGTACTAAAGTGTCACGAAATAAACCACAACCCCCATTTAAAATAAGCGTGAAATCACATGGTATTTTACTGTACTTTCTCCTTTTTTAAATTATTCTTCCTTTTAATCAACTCAACAAATTTATGAACCATGCATTTGAAATATATTTTACCTTCTCTTTTACTCCTGGCATGAATTCATACTCTAACTGAGCTTTCCAGTTGATCAAATCCTGCCGAGAAATAAACCTACAGCACCATGTATATTTTATTGAATCGAGACGTAAAACATTGGTTCTTCAAAAGGTATAAAATAAAGAGTTAAATGGAAACTTCAAATGCTGGGGAAAAAAATCTCCAGATTACCATATAATTATTATATATGCATACCTCTCAGGGTGAAAACAAAAGCTTCCATCTCCTTTTGAGCTGTCAGAACAGCAATTGATCCCCGATATCTTGCTGGGTATGACACCAGCTTCTGCAAGAGCTATTTCACAAACACAGAAAAAAATATGACAGGGCCTTTAGGATAAAGACAACCTTAAAATATTAATTTAAGGGGGAAAAAACGCTTTACCTTGGATGGAATAAAAATCAGGATCTTCAACACCCACATCATCAAATGCAGCAGCTACAGAACCAGAAAGTAATGTAGATGGAACAATTCTATGCTTTGGATTCCTACAGACCAACAATACATTGGTGAGCTAGATAGTGCAAAGGCATTCATACTACTTAATATATTTACTTTAACAATATTTCCACCATGTGCGTAGACAAGTTACTACCTTTCCAATAATGAATTTAGGCAGACTAACCACCTTGCATATTCCCTTCTAGTGCACAATTCATCATCTCTTACGTCATCTTCAATTATCTGTATATCTTAGTTAAAGTTGAAAGATTCATGCATTACACAGCTAGATTGTAAAAAAAGGGAAAAAGGTGAGGTGGGGCTGGGGGGCTGGACTGCAACCAAGTCGCAGAATTTGAACTTAGAAAAATACAAATCATTGATTATTACATCAAAAGTTAATCACAACTATAATCAAGCACAAGTACAACAAGAGTTCTTTGGCAATGAAGGGTATCCACTTAAGAGTGCAGGTAATAAAAGTAAATTCCAACAGATCATATGTTCATATGCAATTTAGATTTACATCAGGATAGTTCTCTCCACTCTTTTGACTGGCTAGGTATTGGAATTTTGGCAGCACAGCATACGGCTCTTCAGGTTCATTTAGGTATTGCAAGCAAAAATAAATGAAGAAACAAAAGAGAACAATTAACTCTGCACAATCATGAAAAAGTTTAACTGAAAATTGTACACACAATTGATACCTTGTTAGCAAGAAGGTAAAGACTTTCTAATTACCTAAAAAGGGTTCTAAAAACGAACCTTAAGCTTCTTCAAAACTGATAAAGCTTCCAGTTGAGTAGAATCCACAGGAACTGATACTTTAAGTCGTTCAAGCTTCTGTGCAGATACTAAAGTACAAAAAGAAAAACAAAAATATTCAAAAAGCAGAATCAAAACGTTCAAAGGGTTTGAGTAAGGTTGACTTATCTGCACTAAACTATAATCTCCAAGATCTAGAAATGACATTATAGATGAGACAGTGTCTCCATAGAAAGTAAAGTACCCGAAGTTAGAGATTCAGATACCGTCTCAGAAATGACAGCATTTTCTTCAGTAATGGAGTCATTAGCTTCAATTTTATCCACTTTGCTATCAATTGGACTTATAATCCCATGTAAAGCACGAAAGGGACTATGAAATTGAAACTTAAACCCTGTAAAATTGCAATTCCAATGCACTTCAAATTAACATCCAATGAACAATAACATCAAACAAACACTTCCCTTTTCCTTAATTACCTTTTCTAGAGAGCGAGAAGTAGGCAATGGCAGTGACAAGAGCAGCGACGCAAGTCCCACCACCAATCAGAATTGCAGAAAATCCTACACTCCACAAAACAATATACATAAACAAAAAATTCAATTTCAAGTAGTCATTGAATTATGTGATTGAGGCAAAATCAAAACCTTTCTTCTTATATCTCTGGGGAGTGGCTTCAACAATAGCCCAACCGTTACAACCATCATCGTCGGAGGACTGGGCAGGAGAGAACCAAGAGAAATCGCGATGGTTGTCGGTGAGAGAAGCGGAAAGGCGGAGTCTTTGAGGATTTTTGGATCTGAGAAATGAGTGTGGAGAAGTGAAAATGGAAAAATTATTACGGTGTCGTATAAAAGAACGAGTAGCAGTGGTTCGAAGGAAGAGAGATGATGGAGGTGAAGTAGATGAAGAACACATTTTTCTTCTCGGTGTTTATTTTCTCGGAAAGTGTTTATTTTCTCGCAAAGTGAAATGATCAAAGCATTGGATTGAAGTGAAGAAGAAGAGTGAAGATTTTTGGAGAATTATGATGCTTCGGTTTGTGTCGTTTTGCTTTGTTTTTGTCCGGTAGGTTTGCGTTTTGTTTTTGTTGACAAGTTTTTTATTTTTAATTTTGGGTATATTTATTTGTTTTTATTTTATTTTTTAATCCTAAAAAATAAAAATCTTTTCTTGCCTTATTTATTTATTTTTAGGACAAATCAGAATTAGGTGTTATTTGATAAACTGAAAATTAAATATTGAATAAAATAAGTGATATAATTTTTAAATAGTAAAAATATTTAAAAATTTAATCACTTATTGCATTCAATATAAATTTTAAGTTAAAAATTTTGATTTATTATTTTAAATAATTTTTTACTTAATTTAGATTTTTAAAACATATTTATCAAATAAATTTAAAATAATTAAGTTCTGAAAATTTTAATTTTAAGTGATAAATAGTGTTATCAAATACCACTATGAAAATATCAACCTAAAATTGAATGCAAAATAGGATTTACCGAGATCTATAAATTTTAACTTGTCTTTATTAGATGTTTAATTTAAATTAAAATAATGTGAGAACAAAATTTAGAATTTTTTAATTAATGGAATAATTACAATGTTAATGTCTGAGGGTTTTTTTTTTTTTTTTTTTTTTAATGTCTGAATCTTATTTTTTACAAGTTATATTTAAATAGACAAAAAATTTTAATTAAAAATATATTTGTTTAAATTTTTTTTATTAAAATTAACTATTTTATTTCATCCCACCACTATATTCATTCTTGTTTTATTGTACATTTTTTCCATTTTTTTTTAATGAAAAATGGTATAAAATTTAGAAGAAAATTGAGTTTTATTTTTGGTATAAAGGAGAAAGAAAATAATAAAGAGAAAAACAAGAAGCAGTGAGAGGCATAAACAGGATTAGAGATTTTTAATCGTGGTATTGTTCATTTTACCATTTTCTTATAAAAAATTCAACTAAATGCATTTAATTAAAAAAAATTATTAAAAAAAAAAGGACAAATAAATATATATACATATAGTCATATGTTTGTATGGTAAATAAATGAAAATCAGCAGAGCTTGAATATTAACCATTGCATAGATGGACTACAAACATGGATACATCACCTAAATCTCAAAAGACAAGTGAAATGCTGGACCCTCTTATGTTCTCAGTTCTCACTACACCTTCCCCACTTTTATACCCAAATGCTCTCCTACTGTTTTTGCTGTATGAACTTTTTTTTTTTCGTCTCAGCAACCAGCAAACAAAAGCTTCCTGCTGCAACTGATCAACTTGAATGTGAAATCATTTGTGAACCAATTTGGGATGTAAAAACAGTAATAAACAGAATTCCCACAATCATGCGGTTTTAACAGATGATATTTGCCCACACACTTGAAGAAGATCACTCTACAACAATAGCACCACCAACCAATCAACTACACAGTGGGAAGTTGTAGTTCATAATCTAGTGGTCTATAGCCATCCCCTTTATCATTCATGGGTGTAATGACTGCAAGAATTACACAACCTCCAAGAACAACAATTAGCATACCCATAAAGTTCACCAACAGCGCCTCATAGGAGTAGCGCGATATTACATGGTTGGTTTGCAAGAATGTGGTTTTCTCCAGAATTCCTGTAGCAGCAGTGCCAACTGCAAGTGCATATATGTAAATCCCAAAGAATACATGCCAGGGAAGCAGAGCAGCTTTGCTGCTCATTGAACCACCTGGATACCAAAAGGTTGAAAAACCAGCAGCCCACTACACAAGGGTAAACAAAAAAAAATCACTAGAAACTATACAAATTTACTTCAAGGGTTCGCTGTTACTCACTAAAAGAACAGGCATATGTTAGAATCATATCCAAGTCAAGCTATGCATACCATTGGGCATGCACAAACTGATATCACAAGCTGAATAGCACGCTATCACTGGTATGTGTGGAGAAGATGCATCTAAAATGTTTGGCATTGTCCTAAAATATGCATATATGGAGGAATGCCTATGTGTCAATGTTACTTGTCAGGCCTACTTGTGCAGAACCACTCTTACCATTAACATCACATGTTGATGTTATAGCAGGGCACAAAAGTTGGAAAATCCTTAGATTTGAGTGATTTAAAGAGTAAACTTTAAACAAGTAAAGGTTGCAAGGGGGTGGAGAAAACAAACCTGGATTCCAAAAAGGAATAGACAAGCAAGACCCAGCCATGAATGCAGACTGTAGAAATTGTCAATACCCTTCTCATTGTGAAACTTATAAGCAGCCCACACTCCTATCACACTTAAACAAAATGCTAGAGATTGTATTGTAAGATGCACTGCCTTTCTGAAGTTTTTAGTTCCAGAGACTGTCCTATATGCTAGCATGGCTGCATAAAAAAAAAAAAGTATCCCTGTTAAATTTCTCAGACTACTTATTTATTTACACTCAATAAGGCAGCTCATACCAATACCATTGCTAACTTCCATAAGACCTAAAATACAGCACTCAAATTAGACAGTAGATATGTTCAACCAACTCCAACATAACAAGAAACGTGATTGGGAAATACCAACGTTACAAATTTCAAAATTGTGAAAGGATAAAAGACCCAGTTGTACAATTCAACATATGGGATTTGAAAACTCAAAATGAATAATTGGGAAAGCGAAACCTTTTCATGTGAACATATATACATATGGGCATATGGCATATTTCCAAGAAAGGAATAACATCCAAATTTTGGATGGAAATCTGCATAAAACCTAGTGATCATGAAATCCCACAAAATTAAACCATAAAATAAAGTTCAAAATCCTGGAATCTATTTTCCTTAGAAAGCTCAGCAAATAAAGATTACCTTCACCATTTAAGAGAATAAGGCTGATCACCAGCAGTACAGGATGTACCTATGAGAGACAAGCAAAAAAGAGATCAAACACCAATCCAATTATATCAATCAACAGAACAATACCAAAGGATAGAGCAGAGAGAGGAGATTACATTAAAGATGAGATCTGTGTTGTTTGAAGAGAGAGACAAACCGCCTCTGAAGTGAAAAGCCCATATCAGAACCAAAACTGACACTACCACTCCAATTCCCCTTACCATCTTAGTAATTATCGGAAACCCAATAACGGGAACTGCCATTCTAACCGTTTCAGGCCCCGAGACTGGCTGCGTTTTTTGCTTCTCCCTAACTCCGTAGTGTCTGTGTCTACTGTATCGTCTCCGCCTCCGGTTAGTTTTTTGAGTTGACTTCTAGGGAATTTGTTGCAAAAACGCACCGGTTTGGTGTCTCTCTTCAGACTCTTCTCATTGAAACGGGCATGCACTCTTTTGTAATTTTCGAATTTTCTTTCATATCATTTTAGTAATTTTAAGTCCGTATTTTTTCCCTCAAAAAAATTTTTAAGTATGCATTTTCTTTCTGGAAAAAAAAAAAATGATTAAACTAAAAGAACCAAAGTCATGTTAATAGTTTCAGAAAGTTTTGGAGCATTTTACTTCAGTAATTTTTCTTCTAACCATTATATGATGCAAAAGAATTATTTCCTATTATCTCACAAAAATATCTATAAATATCAATAAAATTCCAATATTTTTTTATCAATTTATATATTTATTCGGACTGAACTGATACGTTTATTAAACCGTAATAAAATATAATCATTACGGAACTAGGTGGTGGTGTGAATGATACATGACCCCTCAAATTTTTAAATTTTATTTTTTCTCATTTTTTATATATTTTTTAAAAATATATTCATATACGACCCCCAAATTTTTTAAAATTTCATTTTCTTACCTGTATCATAACACTTTACAATTAAATATTTACACATATTCTCTCATAAACTTAAATTTTTTTTTAGTATTATTATATTTGATCCCTCCAATTCTTTGTTTAATTCCGCCATTACATATAATATAATTAAATACATTTTTAATTTAATATTTAAACTAGAAATACATTTAATTACGATGTACCAAGTATTTCTCCAAACTTAGATAGCATCCTCCACCCTCTTGTATCTTTAGAAATTAGCACGTAGATGATGATATCAATAATCCAACTCTAATCAACCAATTTACTAACTGACTCAGTAATTGATATGTAGCACACAAACAAGACTATATATACAGATTTCAGAACATTTTGCTTCTGAGTAATTTAGGAAGACAAGCACTTAATATTTGATTCCAAGTACATCACTTTACTTTGAAAAGTTTGGCTCTTAGGAGAAACTGCAGCTAATATAACCATGCCGCTGAGCAAAGCCAAGCCAAGGCCTAAACTATTTACAACCATAGATTCCGGTGATCTTTTTGATACATTTCTATTTGTTTGCAGGAATGTCAACTTCTCCAGTAGCCCTGTCTCTGCTGTCGCCACTGCCAACCCATATGTGTAGAGGCCAAGAAATATGTGCCAAGGCAATACTCTCAGCCTCACCGTTCGCACCTCACCTCGGTGCCAAAAGCTCAAGAAACCCATCAACCACTGCATTAGAATGACAACATAACTTTTGTGTTAAAGATTTCAATTCCAACAAATGATTGTGATTAGTTAAGAATTTGCTAGTTCATTGAAAATCTTTGAATTGCTGTTAGGAAAAATATTACTAATT
The DNA here is from genome assembly GCA_949750685.1 of Vernicia montana. NCBI lineage: Eukaryota > Viridiplantae > Streptophyta > Magnoliopsida > Malpighiales > Euphorbiaceae > Vernicia > Vernicia montana. The sequence goes on along the minus strand of CATKHJ010025666.1, from coordinate 2,303 downwards.
AGATATTATTAATAATAAAAATTGCTTTTTCCGTGAATTTAATATGTTCTACTCATAAGCTAAATAATTATAATTTCAAGTAGCTAAATAATTCGATAGCCCAACCCTCTTTTCTAACCTTTTTTTTTATGGGTAAATTTGACTTCAGACGTAGACTAGAACTCGATTTCTCTCCGTTCTGAAGACGAATCCAATATCACTCAATTAAAGCAAATTGATCTCTTCTAACCCTACTTTTTTCAGTAATTTTGATTAGTGAAAATCTAAACAATTCCACACAATTTTTATTCATTTATTTATTTATTAAACTCTAATTGAGAATTGAACTTGTAAATTCACATTTTTAAAAACAAATCCAACACCAGTGATCTCATTGGTATATATTAATCTCTTGGAAATGCCATTTCTTTTTTTCTGTACAGGATCATTGAATAAACAAGCCCAGAATGTGATAAACTGATATCCAAACAGGCTTCATTCTAGCCCATAGCTTATCCTAGTCTTGGCCCTGAAAGGAAAAGACAAAGGACCCTCTACATGCTTCCCTACTTAAAAAGAAAAATCCAAAAATGCAAGGTTATTGACATGGACACAATGCTTTGTCATCACTTAAGAGATGGACAGAAGAGATTTTAGTAGCTATAAGCTTATAATGCACTAAAATAATTTAATCAATAATTAAACTCTGTTGCTTGTAAATTGCAATTAAGGGAAAAGTTTTTTTTTTTTGCCAATGAATTAAGGGAAAAGTTTATGAAAGGTTCCATGCCAAGTGCCAACACCTCATAATGATGTTACCTATATTAAAATCACTAGTTCCCTACCATCATTATAAATATGAATAATTCACATAGCGAAGAAATTAAGGAAAAAAAATTTAAATAAATAAATTCAAAGAATGAAGGGGAAAGAGGAAAAAAAAACCTGAGCTCCAAACAAGGAAATGCAGATTAAACCCATCCAAGAATGCAAACTAAAGAAATTAGCAACAATCCCATCTTTGCCTTGAAACCTAGTCCAAATACCAAAAATCCCACAAGCCAAAGCCACTCCTTGAAGGCACAGATGCACTGATTTCTTCAAATTCTTAGAACCAGGTAACCATCTATGAACTAGAATAGCTGAAATCACAAAAAAAAAAAAAAAAAAAATCAAATTAAACCCATTTCTTGAATCAATTTCTTGGTTTCAAAATGAGTAAGAGACAAAAGCTAAGAAATTATAGTCTTGATTTCACTACCTTCTCCACTAATAAGAATAAAACCAATCACCATTAACAGGGGATGGAGAACCTGTAAAATCAAGAAAAAGAAAATCCACCATCTTCAAGAAATGCAAGATTTTTCTGGGTTTTCAAGAAATGTGAAAGAATTAAAGAAATTAATTCAAGAAAAGAGAAAATCTAGTATACATACAGCAAAAATGAGATCTTCATGGTGAGAAGAAGAGTAAGGGAGAAAACTAGACTTGAAAAGAAGAGCCCAAGAAATTACTAAAGCTGCAACTATGAGACCTGAAATTCTTGCAAAGAAGAGAAGTGGGAACAGAGAAGGAGAGAGTGTACCCATGGGGGATTGTTTTGTTTTTATTTCACTTTCCACTAAAAAGAGTCTCTCTACTCCACCGACACTAAGCAAAAAGCTCTGGATCCAGTACTACTGATAAAACAGAATGATTTTTAAATTCCTCATAATCATAAGGAAAGGGTTAGATTCTCCTATTATTGTATTTTTTGGATATGAAATCTGTTGTTGGGATATCATTAATTTGGATAGTGGTACTTGGCCAAAAAAAAAAAAAATTTGGATAGTGGTGAAGTATACTTTTGTGGCATTGAGACTCGTGACATTTGGTGCATTATTATTATTATTATTTTACTTAACCCAAAGGTTTAATGAGCTCTGAACATTAAATACGGGAAAAAAAAGACAGACAAGTGGTTTTTTTTTTTTTTGGTAAATTATTATTTAGGGTAAAGGTCTCGTTTGGGTTAATGTTTAAGTAAACCCTTAATTTTTTTTTATCTCATTAAATTTTAGCTTTTTAAAATGGCACATATAAAATTTTTCTCCATAATTTAAAATTTTTATCAAGTAATATTAAAAATAAAAAAATTAATATCTATACACTTACGTATTAATTTTTATTTTTGTATAAATATTTTTTAAACTATTTACAGAAAATTTAATATTTGTGAAATTCAAAATTAATAAAATTAATTAATTAATTAAAATATTACAAATTTAATTTAATATAAAATGATTACTTAGTCCTTATACATTAAAATATAATTTATAAAAAAA
>CATKHJ010025538.1:0-27245 GCA_949750685.1 Vernicia montana | reverse complement strand
ATACGTAATTCTGTTGATAGTGAGGTGGTTGGTTTAATAAATCATTGTGAATTTGTGAAAGAACTAATGAATTATTTGGAGTTTGTGTATTCTGGCAAGGGAAATATCAACCGCACTTATGAGGTATGCCAAGCTTTTTATTGTTCAGAAAAAGGGGACAGATCTCTCACTGACTACTTTATGGATTTTAAGAAGACTCACGAGGAACTGAATATGTTACTTCCATTCAGTACTGATGTGAAAGTTCAGCAAGCTCAGAGAGAGAAGATGGTTGTTATGAGTTTCCTAGCTGGTCTTCCCTTTGAGTTTGAGGCTGCTAAATCTCAAATTCTTTCTAGTTCCGAGATATCCTCTTTAGAAGAAGCTTTTAGTAGGGTACTCCGCACAGAAAATTCAACACTTGCTCAGCCTAATAGTCCTCTTGTTAGCCACACCACTGAATCTGGGAGATAGCCATATAGAAGTAGCAATAAAGGGGGAGACTCCAATAGCTATGATCGAAATCCTGGTACTCGAGGACAAGATGTGGGAGGTGTTGTTTGTTATTATTGTCATAAGCCATGGCATGTGAAGAAGGATTGTAGAAAGTTGCAGCGCAAGAATCAGTCAAACCAGTCAATCCATGTTGCATCTACTAATGATACTTCTGAGTCTATTCTAATATCTGTAGATGAGTATGCCAAGTTCTCACAGTATCAAGAATCTCTAAAGTCTTCATTTACTCCTATCACTGCCATTGTTGATTCAGGTAAAATGAACACGTCTTGTTTCCTCATCTTCCAAATGGGTCATTGATTCTGGTGCCACAGATCACATGACAGGTAATTCTAGTATGTTCTCTTCTTTTAAGTCACATGCTTATAGTTCTACAATTACTTTAGCAGATGGGTCTACATCTCGTGTTTTGGGGTCTGGCACAATTATTCCAACACCCTCAATTCCTTTGCAATCTGTTTTAAGTTTACCTGACTTGTCTTTTAATTTATTTGCAACTTACAAGAGAGGGTGAATTGTTTGATGATCCAGAGGGCAGCAGTAGAGCAAATTTTGTGCTATTTGAAGGGGGCACCTGGGCGTAGGGGTGAGCATTCGGTCGGTTCGGTTCAAAACCAAACCGAACCGAAATAACCAAAATTATATTTTTCTAAAACCGAACTTATAGTAAAAACCGAACCGAACCGAAAAAGTTCGGTTCGGTTTATCGGTTTCACTGTTTTTTTTCTTTTTTTTATTATAATAAAATATATATATATATTTTATACATATTATGTATATATTTATTAATAATATATTATATATATTAAAATTATTATATATAATATAATATATTATATGGTTGGGTTGGGTTGGGTTGATTTAACTAACTTTTTATTATAATATATATATATATATATATATATATATATATATAATATTTACATAAATAAATTAAAAATATATATATATATTAAAATTTCGGTCGGTTCGGTTCAAACCAAATTTTTTTTAATAAAAATTGAACTGAACCGAAATTTAATTCGGTTTTCTATTTTAAAAACCGAACCAAACCGAAATACTCAAAAAACCGAACCGAACCAGTCGGTTCGGTTCGATTTTTCGGTTTCGGTTTGGTTTTGCTCACCCCTACCTGGGCGAGGTATTGTGTATAGCAACCATGGTCATACTAGAATTGTGTGTTTTTCAGATGCTGACTAGGCAGAGTCTAAGGAAGATAGACGATCTACTTTAGACTACTGTGTTTTTATTGGTGGAAATCTGGTCTCATGGAAAAGCAAGAAACAGACTGTTGTCTCACGTTCGAGTGCTGAAGCAGAGTATCAAGCTATGGCTAAATCTGTATGTGAAATAATATGGATACATCAACTTTGAGGTAGGTCTTAAGGCTTCAGTACTAGCTAAGTTATGGTGTGACAACCAAGCCGCTCTTCACATTGCTTTTAATACAGTATTTCATGAGCGAACAAAGTATATTGAGATTGATTGTCATTTCATTCGTGAAAAGATTCAACAAGGCTTAATTTCTACTGGTTATATCAAGACAGGAGAACAACTAGGAGATATCTTTACAAAGCCTCTAAACGGGATTCAGGTTGATTAGCTTTGTAACAAGCTGGGCATGATTAACATCTATGCTCCAGCTTGAGGGGGAGTGTTACATAATAGGAATAGATTATAATTAGGAATATCTTTGTATATAATTAGGAATATTTGATAGCATGATTATAGGATTATGTCGCTTACCTTCCTAAAATAGGATTTAGTTTTGTGTATATATATGTGTACAAATTATTGATGGAATATAAGAGGAAATTACTTTAGTTTACAAATACAAAGAATTTTCTATGTTCAAAGGTGGAGAGGAGTTGGTGGCAGGAAATATACCTAATTTCTTTGAAAATTTTGCCTTTTTATTTTTATTTTTTGGTTGAGTTATGCTATGGAGTTCTTGGATAAATAAAAATGCATACATTTTTAGAAAATCAGATTATGTTCTTTAATTTTTTTATGGGACAAGCTGGTGTTTTTAGCTTCTATTTGGGTTTATAATTCTGGAGCTTTTAAGGGAGGTTTCTTTGAGTTTAATCCAACATGACCAGATAGTTGGAGTAGTTTGTTAAATATTAAAGGAAGGTTCCTTGTCCTCCAGGTGTACTCTCATTTCTTTCTTTCTCTATAAAAATTTCTCTCTCATCAAAATAGAAATTTTCAGTAGTTAGATTAGTGTGTCAAAAGCCAATTCATCAGGCTTTCAGATTAAGTTCTGAATATATGAATGCTGAATATAGAGCTTTTTTATATTAAACCAACAACAAAACCTATATGGGAAAGTAGACAGTGGAGCCATGGATCTTGATTTGAATAAAGAAAAGAAACAATCAGAGAGATCAAAAAGGAGCAAAAGATGAAAAACTAATCAATTTGCCTGTTATTGAAATGGAAATTAAGCTCAGTATTTATTAGCTGAGGTGGTGCTAATTAGGTTGATGTTTTATTGTTGCTCTTACTACTAAGTTACAGCTTACAATTCAAAAGGTAGTTACAGTGACTAGCAGGGATAGCTTTTATATGACTGTTGTGTGGAGAACAATGATAGAAGATCCATTGGCTCATATTAAAAGGCAATTCACTCGGTTATAATCATAAAAGAATTTCAATAAAACCTACTTCAGTCTTATACTTAATCTTGCTCTTCTTCTTCCTCTTGTTCACTTTCCTTATTCTTCCTCGGCTAAAAAACTCTGATTTCCACTCTTGACTCAATGGCAACCAAATGCAATAGAAGTTAGGAACAGAAATTTTCTCACATATAATGTCAAGTTTTCATATATGTAAAGCAGACAGCAAGCAGAAATTAATATGACAATGTGCAAAAGTAAACACATAAAACAAATGTAGATGACAATATTTAGAACTCCAGCAAACCATGAAGCATCAAACCAATGACAGAAGACAAGACCAAAATAATTTACCTGGGCTTCAAAAGTGAAACTCTGAATTCCAATTGAATCATTTTGAGAGTCAGAAGTATTTGAGGTGTCTGATGATTTATGCATGCCGTCCAGAATCTTCATGTCTTCATCAGAAGAAGAATTGTCCACCAACAAAATGTCAACACCATCATCTATGGAGATTGAACAACTGCTATCATTACTCAAGTATGTGTACTTCCTCAGAAGGGAACCATTCTAATGGAATGAGAAACAACAAAGAGTTATATTCAAGAAAAAAAAAATCAACTGAAAATTAACAAGAAACATCTTAAGCACATACCACAAAAGCAAAAAAAAAAAAAAGAAAAAAAGAAAAGTAAAGGAAACATATTCATCTTCTGCTTTTAGAGTTTCAACAAGAGAAAAATAACAGAATTAATTTGTAGGAGTTACATTCTAAAGACAAAAGGTTACTTGGGACAAAATAAATAGATAAATAATTTCATAGAGAATGTCAGCAGTTGTAGCAACATCCCACAGGTTAAAGAATAAATAACCATACTTACTATTCAAAAGGCTCATAATTCACAATAAATATTGCATTGCCCAATGCCCAGTAAGTGACAACCAAATAAAAGGATATACTGGAGTCAAATTTGTCAAATATTCTTACAGGTAGATGTTCACACATGATTTTCCAATCAGATACCAAGTTGTTCAAAAAGTGTTTTGACATTTACAAAGAAACAAATGCATGTAAGATTCCTCTGATCACAAGATTCAAAGATGAACAATGAATCATATTTAGAACAGTTGGACCAGTAATATTACATGCATCCCTTATTCCTGACCTTCCATTTTTAGCATATTCATTACTACTTCATAGATACAAAATACCAGAAACCAAAAGAGAGGTGAAACAGCCACAAAAGTGAGGTAATAAAGTGCGCAGCAAAAGTACCTCAATCTTTACGTTAACAAACCGCAGCTTCTTGCCACGTCCAATTATTATGATTGGTCGGGATCTCACTGGATTCAATTCCTTCATATTGGTTTCTTCACTTAGACATACAACCTTTCCACAACCATCATATGTATATTCATCAACTCCCTTGTCATCTGCTATTAACTGCCTAGTTGGAGACAAGTGCACCACATCTTCCATCTGTTTGTAAAAAGGTTCCGAGAGTACTATGCTATTGCTTCTACGAATAGGATCCTTCTTAGGATCCATCGTTTCCTCTCTTCCAGTTATCGCCCCCAATGCGGGCACAAAAAACTCTCCTACAGCTAGAAGAAAATCTGGTACTGCAAGAACACGAGGTTGCTGAACCCGAACCACACATGATTGGGAGGAAGGTCGCCATCTATAGTCCATCAAAAACATTGTTGAATATGGTACATCCATGTCAAAACCAGATTCAGAGTGCATCCTCCTAAAGCTGCCCCTGTTCAGTAAATGTGGAAAATTTCCACTAGAAGCTTGTTTAGAAACATCAGTAGATGATCCGAGCATCAGGCGCATTTCAGGTTTTGTATCAGGACGAATGTCCAAGATAGAGAATTTAGGAATAGTAACGTAGAGATCTGTTTCAGACAATGAAGATGACCGATATTGAACCCATAGACCTTCCAGCTGAAAAGGAAACAATCAAGATGCAAAATCATATAACTTTCAACATAAAAAAAGAGAAGATACACATAAGCAAAAATGTGTGTACATGGGTATTAATGTGTGGTATTACATATATATTAGTGAATTAAAAGACTCACAGCAAGATGAGCTAAAGGTGACTCATGAACACCATTACACAGCTCCAGCAGTGCATAACTGATATCAACTGCCATAATGTTAACAGTTTGTGAGAATAGGATTTGACTATTCAAGTTGACCTTATCCACCAGCATCCGCATTGTATCTTTCGAACCAGCTTTGCTACCACGAAAACTTGGAGGAAGCCTTGGCTCTTCATATAAATTCATGTATGTACAACTTAGAATTACATTATATTCTTTATCAGACATGACTCCATGAAGGAAATCCACCTGCTCAAAGATTAGCAACAAGGATTACTACAAAAGAGTCAAACACCACATGGAGAAAACCGGAAAAGGCTACAGAAAGAAACAATTTTAAAAGGCATCAATCAAGATAGTTTGGTTTTCTTAATATCAATTAGTTATAATCCCACAAAAATGGAATCCTAATAGGGGTAATTTGGAAACGATACTACTATTCAGCACTTTAGCATAAAGTAGCTGCTCTTAAAACTCAAACCTGTATAGAATAGATTCTAGATTGTCAAAAAATTAGAAACCTAAGCTAGGAGATGAATGGAACATGTTCAGAAAATGTACATCTGAGAAATGAAGATGGTAAGATAAAAGTGTGGGAATGCAAAAAAGGATTGGGTAAGAAATAAGTGGATTAGAAGAAAGGTGGAGATGGCATCCACTGAACACAGCTTGAGAGAAGGGCGATGGAGATAGATGGCCATGTCTAGCATAATTGACGTAAAAAATCCAGATAGTAAACCCAACTAGATTTGAATTTCGAAATAATTGGTCTGAAAGTTATATTTACATATAAAAAAAGAAAGCAAAAAGATTGTATACTATATTTGAAGAAATAAAAAAATAAATAAATGATTTGAAAATCTGCAATAATACATTGCTATAAAAAGTTGGAATTAAAGAAACAACTGAAAAAGAAAGGTTTTAGCATTTGGAAAAATGTCAAGCCACTGCTAGAAAAATATCTTTTAAGAAAATTATATAAATAACTATTGAAATCTGAAATAAAGAAATAGGATAAAATAAAGTGTTAGACCTAAAAGATTTCCACAATAACAACAAATTATTATTACAGGAAGCCAAACCTTGATAGCAAATTATTTGCCAAAATTCTCTTTTCATCGCTTGCTTTTTCAATTTCAATAACTAGATTTTATAATACAAGGCAGGTTGAGCTGATGTCCTGACAAAAATATGCACTTTTGAATAAAATAAGCACTTTTGAATATCTTCCTTTCCAACATCATGCAAGTTTATAAACAATATTAGGCTGGTCATTCAGTTTAGTCTCCCAATTAGACAATGTTATGAAAAATTTGACAAAGAAGGGCATCTACTAAATTTTTTTATTTCACAAACATTTTTATAACATTTGGTCAAGATATAGTAAAAAAGAGCAATATCCAGTTTATAGAAAATTATTCCTAGCATTTTCAGTTCTATCAAAGAGTTCAATAATTCAATTTTTTGAAAAGAGGTAACAGAATTATGCCCACTGTTGAAAACAAAAATTCTGGAGCAGACAAATATTATTCTGGCAGGTCAGTATCATTGACATGTACTACCACATGCTAGACACCAGTTAATCTCTTAAACAATTTGTATTTCTTCTCCACATAACAATAAACTGCTAGTGTCTCAGATCTAAAACCTCAAAACAATTCAGCCAAAGAGTCACTTTGAAAGGCAACTCCAAGCTAATACCTTGAACTCATATTTTGAATAAGTCAACAAAAATTTCTACAAATAAAACTATATTCATAAGCAGGCAAGAAATAAAAACACATTTTACTGAATGAAAACAAAGAAGCAAAGAAAAGAAATATGGATGCTTGCTCCATTTTTTGTTCGATGCAAATGACATTGAAAAACTTAAGTTGATGCTCGTACAGTTGATTTTATCAACCCGCAAAATCAACAATAAAAATTAAAAGTTTCCTAACAGGAGCTACTAAAATAGAACAACAAGAGGCAGAAGGAAAAGAGAGAGTGATAACAGATCACTTAAATCCAACCAAATCTTACCTTTACTTCAAGAGAAAATGTTGGTACTTTTCTAAAGACGTCCCGCAAACTGCGACGCACAGTAATATCTAGTCCTTTTCCATTCCGTATCATTGGCTTACCTAAACAACCATCAACTCCAACAGACATATTGATTCCCAGAATCTGAAGTTAACACAGTGAAGTACAATTCAGAACTAGAATTCTCATTTCACAAACAGCTAACCTTAAAATTATATGCATATACAGCTACCTTAGCTTGAAGAACATCCATGTGGACAGCTGAAGGATCCGTCTCTGGGCAACCATGCCAACTAAATTCATTTGTCACTTCTAACTGACCCAGATCAAGTTGAATGAAACTGCAATATGCCCAACATATAAATAAGTTATGACATAAACAGCATAAAGAACTGCAAAAAATGTAAAAGACCCAGACTTCCAAATAAACGCAAAATTACCTCTCACAAGAAATGAAAGGAAAACAAATTGAACATCAATCTTAAACCTCATCAAATTAATACAGCTTAAATAAAGCTCTTTAACAACAAATGAAAATGCCAGAAAAATGAAAACACAAAGATATCTTATATTTAGTTCTTTCAGCAAAGTAATTTCCACTAACCATAAGTTTCCAAGTAACTCAATTATTATATAACATCAACTCTATTGCAAATCTACATACTCTTTGCTTGTGGAATTTCTGGGAACAATGATAATTGGAGTGTCGAGTGAGAGGTCCAGCTTTAATGCAGTGGCTCCATCAATCTCATATTTCTGAATTAACCACTCAAAACCTCCAACTTTATCAACCAGTTTAATTGCTTCTTCAGTATGTGGAGTTGCAAGTTCCATAAAGTACGCCGTTATCTGTAGAAACATATGGTACACAATGCCATAAGTACAAAACATTCAACTTTTTGGACAAAAGAAAATATTCAACTTTCACATTGTTCTGGGATTTCATTCATGTGATGGTTTCCTGGCATGTCTTGTTTTCAATCCAAGATCTAACTGTCTATCTAAGCTTAATGACATTTGAAAGGATGAAATGCCACCAAAGTTGAGGCTTTTATGTATTCACAGCGCGGCATTTGGATTGAAGATGGTCGGATTTTTCCAATTATGCTACGCCTTGCAGCAGCACTGTCTCAATAGGTGGGATAGGTTTTTTTACATATATATATAAAATCTCATTTGGGACCCTCAACTTTTATCAATGTCCAATTAGGCCCAAAATTAAGAACCAAAATGAAAATAAAAACTTTTTAAGATAAAACTTTTACTCAGGATCAAATTAATACAAATTTCCGACAATCAATGAGAATAAAAAATATTTTTTATATTTTAAAATAATAAAAAATTGTAATGATTTCAAAATTAAAAAATTTTCCTTAATCACAAAAAGAATTTCAACAAGAACTAATCTTAAAATCAAATTAAACAGCTCAAATCCAAATCCCTCAACCAACGATAGCAACTTTCTAGCATCTCCCTTCTATGTCCACTTCAGAGCCAAGAGAAACAATTCCAAATGAGTCTTTGGTGCTCAACGTGGCCTATCATTGAAGAAAGAGAATGAAAATCACATTTGAAGGAGGAAACAAGTGGGATAGCAGTGGCACTTGGACTTGACTTGCAACTGGAGGGGGTAAGGAGGAGAGTCAAGTGTTGGCTATGAGGTCAGTGGGTGCAATATCAAGTAACTATCTTCTTCACCTCAAACAACTTAACATTTAACCCTGTTATGCAAGAAATTCTTATTGGCTAACCATGATACTCCACTAGCAGTTTTGCACCCAAAGAAAATGGCGATTCAGATTCCAGAGAGCTATAACCAAGAGCCATTCAAGCAGGTTCTTCTTAACTTGGTTTCTTAAAATCAAAATTCCAGGAATTTATTGAATTTTTTTGAGATTTTAATGAGTTATAGTCAAATTCAGGGATCTTGATGTTAGGAATTTGTATGTTGTATCACTTTTTTCCCTTTCACGCTTAATTATCTTCATCAGCTAAAATAATAAGAGGAAACCTTTTTTTCATTAAAATAAAGATTCCACTTTTACTTTTTAAAAATGCAGAAAGCATGTAAGGATCGAGCATTATAAAAACTAAACATTTTGGAATGGTTAACTGAAATTTAATTTGCATACAAAAAAACAACGATGTTGACACTAAACCTAGATAGTTACCATCCCTAAACCAACATACCTCTCGGACAAACCTATAGAGGAAAACAATGCGTACAGCAGATAGTCGGCCACTCAAACTGTAATCATATCCTTCATAATCATCGTCTTCAGCACTGTAAGAACTGAACTTGAACTGGGGGAAAAAAAAAAAAAAACAGAGTATCTCTGAGTAATTAGAAGTTATATGATACTAGAGACAACTCTAAGTCAAGTGACTACCTTTATAAGGGATTCAAGACCTGGATTACGGATATCACAAAGCCAACTCCAACAGTGATCTGTTCCAAGTGACATATCACAAAGTCTGAAATTTCCTAATGTGCCTTCAATAGAGAGAGAACCTGGATGGAGCTTGAAGAAAAAATTCAATGAAGTCAAATAAAACAGCAAGGTGGGAATAAGAACCTACAAATTTCGAGAAAGAGAGAGTGAAGGCAAAAAAAAAAAATGATACAATAAAATGGAAGAATTGCAGAGTTGGGCTGGGTCCATAACAAAGTTCACAATGGAGTTTGAAATTTCATATAATATTGAAAGATAAAAGATATGCAGAAAAGGTGTTCATGACCGTATGCTCCTCACCTTAAAATCCAACAGGAAACTTTCTTGCACAAGAACAGCAAGCTGGGAACCATCCTCTTTACTGAGAGAGACAGTGACACTGTCGACATTCATGCTTAAGTGAAATACAACACGATTTTTACCATACCCCAGAAATCCTTTAACAATCCCACTATCTTCAGTCTTTTCTTTGTTCATCAAAGATTTATCATCTGAGATTCCAGCCATGTCTGTGCTACTTTGAGTAAAATTTGCATGAGTTAAATCAACGCCAAAACCAATTAAAGAAACAAGAGTAGGTCTGTTGCAAAAGAACTCTAGTTTGGACATGCGAACACTCATCTGAAAATTTTCAAATGTATGCATCAGTATGACAATTCAAGTGTTGACCAGGTATTATAACTGAAATACATGATAATCAAGTTTGTTACCTGAGTATCTATGCCATCATAATCAGATGAAGAGGAGCTCCTTGTTGAAAAGGTAACAGATACAAAATCTAAACTATCACCACCATCTGCCTCATAAAATATCTCATTAATTCCTCGTAACAGCTCCTGTTCATGAATTAAGGCTTCAGCATACTCAAATTCAGAAGATCCATTGATATCTCCCACAAATCCAGAATGAGACATGTCCACTCTTGGTGAATTAAAACCAGAATCTGATGAAAAATCAGGCAAAGCATCCGTAAAAGTATCATCATCATCATGAGGTACTGAAGACATATCTCTCCCTTCAGGGTCAAGAGGGCTAGGTGATGCAACTGTCTTATCATTCTTCAGCACAGAGTAGGCCAAATACTGTGGATTTGTAGATAGTCGACCTTGAAGTTCATCTTTAATTTTCAAAGAGTGCAACTTCATCTTGACTGTAAGGTCACCCTCCGAGCGAATCATGTGCACCTGCAAAGTATATTATTAGATAAGCAAAAGCAACAAATTCTGTTCAGCTGCTTCGCAGAGCAAATAAAAGGATTTCGTATTTGGACTCCCATGGAAAATTTTCTTGAAACTTCAAACTTCAATCTGATTTGTCCCCTTCCCTAGAGGATTACTTTCACTCGGCCAACGAAATTGTGGAGTCTTTGGATGTTTTTGGTCAATTATTGAGTCTTTGGATGGAGAGAATTACACATGAAAAAAATCAGAGTTCATCCTAAATTGTTGTGAGAAAAGGTGGCTTTGGATAACAGAATTCATCCTAATAGAGTGTCATTCAACTTGATTGGAAGCTACTTCAAGGTTTTAAATAACAGAATTGGAAACAGTTTTGGATCGGAAATCGTGTAACGGACCAAGCCGAATCTGAATGAATTAGTCACCACTACCATGCATTCCTTTACAAAGTTAGCAAGATGACTCAAATCAACCTTAAATGAAGAATTTTACCAAATATTCTAATAATCCTGTTATGTTCAGTCATTATAACGAAGAAAACATAGTTAAAGAAATAAACTATTTCCAAAGGTAAATTTTTGAAAACTAAATAACCAAATCTTAGTTTCAGTATGATTCTTGAATCACCCGTAGAGGATTGCTCAATATCAAATGCGTATCATATCAGCCAATATTCAGAACCCTTACTTTGTCCTTCATGTTCTTGTAAGAAGTTGTATGTTCACTAATTTGTGGTATTCTCATTTCCTTCTCTTTAAAAAAAATTAACTTTCTTATCAGCCAAAAAAATAATTCGTTGCACCTGGATAAATCACTTCAACTTATCAGGCCAGAATTTTGGATTAACTCATAGTGTGGTGGTGGGATAGAGAGCAAGTTGAATGGCATAGTGCATTTACTACAAAAAGAGCTAACTCCATCTTTGAGTCACACTAACAGACAAGAAGCCATCAACAATAAAATGCAGACAAACAGCACAAACCTTTCCCCCACCAGCAAGAACCTCAATAATTAGAGTCTCCTCAAGTTTCTCATCAACTTCATCCCCAGTCTGCAAGAAAAAATGGACAAATATTGAAGTGCTCAATTAGTAAATCTTGGATAACTCCAACAATAAGCTAAATACCCCGACCAGTACCCCCATTGTAGTTACTGGCTAGATGAATTCAGTTCACACTTTTAAGGAATAAAGAAAATGGGAAAATCTAAAAATTGGTATATAACCATTTTTTTTCCTCCTGACACTGGGTTACATCTAACCTTTCCATATATGCAAAACTTCGTCTCCACAAGTGCCCCATTAATGACAAGGTCAGCTGTTTTCAAATTTGGGGTCTGGGATTCACCAAACTCTGCTACAATATCATTTGTTTCTCCAAGTACATCAATTGATGAAGGAACCTTTATTGAAAATTAATGTGAATATCAGTAATAAGCACCTGATCACAGGAAAAAAATTGACTAGAACAATATCATCATCATACGGAAGCTTGATATGTAGCCTGTATAAGTCCTTTAAACCAACTGATTTTCTCCTCTTCATCGCGAAACTCCAAAATCCAGGTGCTAGAAGATTCCAATGCCTGGGAAAAATAAGAATACAAATCAAACTCGTAAAAGACAACAAATCCCAACAACCATCAAAGAGCACAAATGCAATTAATTTCCATACATATTTCACATTCATTCAAATTATGTAAAATTTCACTGAGCTTAGTACCATGAAATAAATTAGCATTAAGCCATCTCAGAATATAACTTATTATGGTTCGTCTCATATGTAACTCAGGAGTAAGGAGTTGAAACTTCCAGCCATATTGCATACAGAATTGCATAAACTCCAAAAAACCACATAAGGTAAAATCTCAAGGCCAATTACTTTATTTTCCATCATCATCAATAGTGCACAACTAAATATGAGACATGAGATGTAGGAAGTAGGATTATTATAATGCTTAAAAATACATATATTTCAGGTCAATGAACAAAAGCAAGAGTAATCCTTTTAAACAAGACAATTCTTACGACAATAGCAGAAGGGCAAGTGTTGTTTTCAAACAGTGTTTGATCAAGTAATCACAGAATCATACCATCCTGCAGACATGCTGAGACAAACTTTCCACAATATATACATACCATGTCTTCTATTAAATGGACAGTTTTGCAACATTCCAAGTAGGCATAAAAAGCTTCCAAAATCTTAGAATACAGAGTTTTAATTTGCCCTCAGTTTTGAAGAATTAGCATGGTTTTAGCATCTTCTAGAGCATGGACTCATACCCTTTATGGTTATCATCTGTACAGTATGTGCCCATGAGAGAAGAGCATGGTAGATGTGGGTGCAAGAAAGAAAGAGCTTAGGTTATTGAGGCAGAGTGAGCTTAAACCACTACTATAATCTCCAATTGTTTAATGAAATCATTCCTGTCCTAGCGCATAGATTTTTTCCATGTTCCATACCACAAAACTATCATATTGTTTTCTTTTGGTTGTTCTATTAAGAAGATTTACTTATACAAATTCAACCTAGAATCATATTTTTGCCATAGCAAAGACACATAAACCTACAGGCTACAGCAATAAGACTTGATTGGACAATGCACAATTTGACGCAGCGTAAAGGTTTAGGGCAATTATATCTCAACAATTAGGCTAGAATAGAGTAGTGATTGTGGTCGGAACAAGAAAATAATTAGGGTTAAAAGAAAACCTCTTAAAATTTTGAATTGAAATTAATAATAATACCATACAATTTGTCTAATAGAGACTTTATTTATACTAATTAGGATAAATCATAATCCTAGACTGAAAAGGAACCTAATACTAATTAAAAGACTTATTTAACAAGAATTCTAAACAAACATAGGAAAGAAATCTAAAACAAACTGAACTAGGAAAGCTAAATAAAATTCCTAATTTAAAAATTAAACAAAAATAATTCCTAAATCTTATCTTCTTTTTCCTTAACTGCATCACAATTCCTCAGAAAGACTACATAACATCAAACCCACATGACTCACCTGTTGAATGTCCATTCCCCTACTGCACACAGCAACACAGAATGGGGAGCCACCAACATTTAATAGAGGAACCTCATTTACCTGTCTACCAGCCATGCTGCAAGTTTCATATTAAGAGTGTAAAGAATCTCCAAACTATATAATATTAATCATCAGCCCAAAAAAATTAAATAAAATCAAAGCAAAAAAAAAAAAAAAAAAAAAAAAACCTAAGCAGTAGAAGGAAAAAAAAAGCTTTGACAAACGATTAACATAATAAGACTTCTACTGCCACACAAAAAAAAGGAGCTAGGAAAATAATGGGAGAGAGATGATAGAGAAGGCAAACCTCAAGCAACGCTGGTAGCTCAGAGACCTCTGAGATTCCAAAGCATAAAGATGTAATCCAGATAACACAAGAAAACAGGGCTGCCATGTAGCAACAGAATTGCCAATCCCCTAAACCAAGAAATTTGATATAGTAACCATTTCTAACTCATAAGCCAAGTATCAAACCAGCTTAATCTCCTTATAATTGAAAAGGTGAGGACATACCTTCCAGACAAGGATTCGTGCATCAGCAGCAATATCTGCAGAACTCCAAGGGGAAAATTGAATTTGAAAATTATCAACAGCTGACTGGCCACAGTTCTCCATCGTATCATACAGCATTTTCAACAATTCCACGAGTCTACAGTATCTTGCTGGTGAAAGGTGAATGCCAAGATTTGGCACTTGAACAGATATGCGTGTTGATGGATAACTTGGGTGTGGTACTTTGATCTTCAATAAATAGATTTGTAAGTATCACCATGAAGAGTTTCATACTATCAATTATAAAAGTAAAAAAGCAGAACATTTTCATAAATGACTGTCCTTGAATAAAGGTACGAGAGAGTCCACAAAAGTGAATACAAAAATGTTATATGCTAGGTTAACAATTTCATGAATCTTGTAATAACCGATAACAAGTAAATGTCCAAATGTATGACATTAAAGATATGAATCAGCAATTTCACAATCAATGTTTGGCAATTGAATAGATATGAGTATCAACAGGTTACTCGGCGAGATACTTTCATTTTTTATAAACACTGCATTACTACTACCACCACAAAGTACAACTTCTAAAAGTAACATCCAGAGTAATTCTTCTAAAGAATTAACATTTTGCTGCTGAAGTCACATAAGGCAGAGTATTAACATCCAGAAAAAATATTTTACACCTAAGAGATAAATATAATACCTGATCAACAATTACTGCCATTCCGCACCTATCAATGAGAGAATAGAAATTGTCTTTTGTTTCTGGAATGCAAGATGTTATTGCATGACTATTATCACTTGGTACAACCACTGTAGGATTCTGACAGTCAGAATCACAATTTGTAAAGAATGCAGCAATATCTCTTCCAGATATGTAGAAACGAGAATAAAGGCTCTGTCTTTGTTCATCAGACTGACTTTCCTGCAACAGTATATATATATATATTAAGAAAAAGTAAAAACTGCTTGAAGAAGTCTTAATAAGAAGCATACCGCGGTGTGCAACGTAAAATGACCGAAATCCAAAAGAAAATGCACATCACATTTTGAAGAGCCAACCGTCCTTATAGGAACCGTGACTTTCGGAGCATCCAAATCTATGTCGAGGGCAAATCTGAGAAAACCAAGCAGACAAACAAGTCAATTTGCTCTGCTCTTTGCCAAAAATAAACCATGCAATATAGAGACAAGAGAATGAATAAGACTACCTGCAGCTACTGGCCAAGATCAATCCACAAGTAATTACAATTCCATACATATTTAAGAAACCTCCAATATCGTATATATTAATACAAGTAAGAAAAACATAATATAAAATTTAATACAGCACTACATGTATAAATATGAAGTAATGACTTTTATTAAGCTAAGGTTTAAAAGTCGCCCACCCTGTTTTCCATGCAAACATCTCTCACTAAATTTTCAGCCAAAAGAATTTTATAAGGGGAAAAGTTAATGGGACATCCTGTAAAATGATAATCCTCTACTAAGCAACAATTTGGATTTTCTATGTAAAATAAGAAGCATTGATAATTGATAAGAGCCAATTTTACTTTAGCAGCTAAATTGCAAACAATAGCACCTTTCCCCACCACATGAACATTATTTTTTTCACCTAATTAGCATGAACCGCAAAATTTCAAAGGGACATTGGTGCACATGACATAATCCTTGTATGGTAGCTCCTATTATTTCAGCCAAAATGCTGCCAACCTCTTACCACTTGCTAGTACATAAATATTTAGTACTTTATATTTGTTACCCACCCAGATCTCCATGCCTTCTATATAGACTCAATGATTTATTCAATGCACAGTTGTTAGCATCCCAATATTTTGCACCATAATGAGCAAGTTTTGAGCCAAGTGCGTCCTATTTATATTCAATAGAATTTCATTACATTAAGAAAGTAAGTTCTAATAGTTCAAAGATTCAGTAACCAGATAATCTATAGACCAATAAAGCAAGAACAAATATGAAAAATATATGAGAAAATAACTACCTGCAATGTTCCTCTAATACCATCTGAAATTGTTCTTGTGCTCTACGAGTCACTTTTTCTATCTTCATCTGCACTTGGCATTGGAAAAATAAGACATTAGTTTAATGGCCATTCTGTAATGTATTCAGTGTATTGACATCAATACCTGCAAAGCATTTGCAGTTTCCAATGCAACGGTAGGGCTAACTGCATTACTTCTCTTCAGAAACTCAAAAAAATGATCAAAGCTTTCCATTAAAACCTGTGGCCAAGCAAGAAGTGAGGACGCTTCACAAGAGAAGGGAAAATGAAGAAACAAGGAAATAGAAGATGCCTTCCTCAACATCTTATAGGCAAGGAAAGCAATATAATACGGTATGCAGCTTAATATTAGTATAAATCACTCCAATCCCCATATCTCTCAAGAACTAAGACATCACCGTAACATGGCAAGGAGAAATAGTTGCTGACAGCCTCCAGTCGACATTCTCCCCAACTGGTGAGTGTACAAAACTAGCAGATAATGCATTCACCTTCTGCTCGCTAGATACACTCTGCGAAACAAATTACAAAGTGCATAAATTCCACTTAAACATATAAATACATGCAGAGAAAAAATCTAAGTCTTCATTATAGAAACAAATTTGGTTCAAAACTCTTCTAAATGAATTGAAAGAGTAAAATATTGGAAAATGGGATATATCAAAAACAGAAGGAAAAATTAGAAAATATAGATCAATGGAAAACAAACCCTGCTAATTATCAACAAAAGCGTGTTGCAAAGTGAATCACAATCTTTCTGTCACAGCTAACAAACCTGAGCAAGTGAACCTCCAGGTGCAGATAAACCGTAGAATTTAAGTAACACATCGCAGTGGGTGCTTCGATTTTTAAACTTTGTTGACACATGTAATTGCTCAAATCTACCACAAATAATCACAGTCTGATTTATATCAATGATCCTGGCAGCAGCCTGCCCAATAGATACAGTCACCAAATACAGAATCATATTCTGCATGTCCTTTCCTATGTGTGGCATTAACTCCTCATCTGGCTGGTAACTAAGTAAATTATTAATTGCCTGCCATTCTTCTTTAGTCAGTCTTTCTTCTGTTAACCGTGATCCCTCAGAAGTATCCACACTATTGGCATCTTCAGAGTCTGTACTCCTAAGGTGAAATGCAAAATGCAGAAATTCAGAAATACAAACTCCAAGTAAAAATAAAGATTTTATCAAAGCTAAAGGCAAAATAAAAAACAAATCACCATCAAAAACAAGAAACCAAAAAAAAAGTTCCAACCAACCATCTAAATGAAAACCAGCTTTTCTTTTTAAGCCTCCTTTGTTCAGCTTCTTCTTTCGACTTTACAGATTCAACCTTGGCATGTGCAAGTAACCTAAATACAAAATCAAATATTAAATGTCAACATAGGAATACACTGAGAGCAGATGGAAAAGTATGGATAGCATTATAAAATACCAACCATCATTCATAGTACAGCATTAAACCTCATGCGCATTGTAAAATACATAAATAGCTCGTATGTAACTCAGAGAATGGTGGAAACTTTCAATCACAGATTTATGATACCAAAACCACATTTATCATGAAGGTCATTCTACTGAATTCATACACCAAGATTTCCCAGCCTTTAAAGGAGTCTGGGCAATGATCATGGATTTAAATATCGGCCGTTACATAACGTAATGGCCGATATGTAACGGGAATTAAGCCTCCCGTTACCGTTATTCCCGTTATATAATGGGCAAAATTTTTTTGTAACTTTAACGGCCGTTATTTAACGGTAACGGCCGTTATTGCCGTTACGTAACGGCAATAACGGCCTTTACCAAGGAAAATGGCAGATTTTCTGCCAAAAAAAAAAAAAAAGGAATATGCAAGACTGCAGGTTCACATTTTGCAATTTTTTTGGGTAAAATTGCGTAGCGGTTGGCCGTTACCGTTACATTATGGCCGCGACAACCCCATTACCGTTACATGCGACCGCGACCGCGATTTAAATCCATGGCAATGATAATCCAATTCTTTTAATGGGTTTTGCAGGGGTCAACATTGTAACCAGAATCAGGGATGGGAGTGAGAAGTGATTTGTCAAACAGATGGCATGCTGGATTTTGCAAAGATCCCCATGGGTTCTTCTTGTTGATTTTGGTGGAATGCAGATTTATGACACCAAAACCACATTCATCATAAAGATCATAATATTAAACTCGTAGACCAGGATTTTCCCAGTCTTTAAAGGATGATAATCAAATTATTTTAATGGGTTCTATGGGGGTCAACATTGTAACATCAGGGGTGGGTGTGAACACGGACTGTCTAAAAGACAACATAATAGGTTTTTGGTAAGATTCCCACCACTTATTCTTGTTGATTTTGGTGGAATGGGCTTAGAACGTGGGAGGACTAGCCCCCATCATGTAACCTAGGCCTAATAAGTCTCCCTGTGAACCAAAAAAAAAAAAAAGATTTAGAACAGCACATTACAGTTTGAAAATTTTCCAAACAAGATAAAATAGTTTGATCTGGTTTGAAAAAAAATTTCCAAACATGATAAAAAAGTTTTATACAAGAAATCCATCATCAGATGCATACTTTAGCATTGATCATATTCGTGACAGCTTAGATACATCAGGGTTTTTTTTTTTTTTTTTTTGCCCTAATGATCATTTTATTGAAAAAAAAAAAAAGTAAATGCTTCATACCTCCATAAAAGAATAACTTTGGAATCAAGATCTTTCTCGATTTCTCTTAGCTCTGAGGCATAGGCATCAGATGACTGTTGAAGTGAACCAGCATACAACTGAACGTAACGGCGACGAAGCTGACAAAGATGTTGGATTCGATCCCATGACAATCTGTAGCTGAAGTGGATACTAATTACAAAGTCAATTTCAACTTCAGAACATGTACATAATATAATATCAATAACACTTCAGTAGACTATTCCATTTTCCTTTTTGAACAATTCATTAAATCATTTTTTTCTGGTATATAAACTAAGCAGATAATCATGTCTGTAGCGCATTTTCTTCTCGTGCAGTCAAGCTTGACCCACAAAAACAAATCATATGTGCATGTCAATTAAAAATCAGATGGAACATATTCTTTAAAAATCAGATGTGTTACAGCATGTCTTTACCACATCTGCTTCTGTTGCAGAACAGCTAGAGCAGCGTAACGCCACCACAGAGTAGGAACCATTGAAACAGGCATCTCAGGTCTTAAATGAGATATTTCAACATATGTCTTGTATCTTGAAACAACTTCCAGAAGTTTTATCCAATCATGATATTGTGTCTGTGAGAAAGACCAATCAGCACATGCATTTAGCACACCATTTGCTTGCAAAGAGAAGTACTTAAAGGTAGAAAATCTTCATTTTTTTTTTTTTGGTAACAAAGAAAAAGTGAAAAAGAGAGAATGATCAAACCTTGGGACAAAAGCTGGTGCAATTAAATAAGAAAAAATGGTGATTCAAATTTATCATGTTTCTCCACATCCAACCATGGCAAGAATTGCAGAACAGATAGATAATATAAAAGCACAATAAAACAATAAGAAGAAAAAGTTTTCACCTCTGTAACTGTTAACGAGACATCACTTAAAACAAGAGAAGCCTTCTCAAATGGAATTTCAGGATCACTCCTTTCTTGTTTTCCAAGACGATGATATTTCAGGACTCCATTGATTGGTGACAGCAAGTAGTTACGATTCACAGCCCATTTAGATGCAATTCCACAACCAGTAGAAGGTTCATTTATACCATCTTCAAATATCTAGTGCATCAACCCAAGGGGAAAAATTAAAAAGATGATTTTTGATCAATCATTCCAAGGAAAAACAAATACTACAGAAGTGTGGAGGCTAAGGATTCCACAAATAGCTGCCAACCTCAACCCATTCCTTTGGACTGAGATCTTCCCATCTCTTGTATATCTTCCAAGGAAGGCTGTTAGAATCATGATAAACAGCAAGTCTCTCAAGCTGCAATGACTGTTTCAAGAAAATATAACACCGCACAAAATTTAATCTTAATAAGATGAAATTAACAAGTAAATAAACAAGCAGCAATGCGTAATCAATATCACAATAGTTAGTTTTCTCCATTATGCAAAGGAAATCACCAATTCAGCAATAGGGATTGTAACTTCTTTTCTACCACATTACAAAAGCGTTGCAGGATGCCAAAAAAAAAATATAAACTCAACTCAACTAAGCCATAATCTGAATCTAAGTTGGATTGGTTACATTTTCTATTCCTCTGTCATGCCGAACTAAAGCCATACCCTCCATATGAAACTTAAAGAATCAAATCCTGAAGCAGTTGATTGAGGGAGTCTACAAAGCTGTAGCCATTCAAAGCATCACCTTATTAGGCATGCAGGTCCTCATACCCTTACTCTCCTTCCAACAACCATGTTCTTTTACATAGCCAATGCCCCATTGTTTCAGTTTGCCACACTGGATGCCAAGGAAACACATATATCTACTTCACAATCTTCACCACAACCATGGATCAGCCCAAAGCAAGTTGGACTGTTGTTGGTTCACAGAAGAAACCTCCCAAATATATGCCCACAGGAAAATATACTGAGAGACAAATAAATAAATGTCCATAAATTGAAGGGAAAACTAGCTTCAGCAATTTTTGCATATGCTCTCTCATAGTGTTGTAAAAAGATCCCATTCACAAGTAAACTTTAACTATTTCTATATCAACATCTAATGCAACATACTACTTTTCAGCTATCTATTTTAGCAGAAACAGCTCAATAAGGAACAAAGACAAGCTAACCTTCCGCAATTTATCCAGTGCACCACTGGTATCAAATGTTTCATTTCCCTGCTCATCCATTGTGACAGCTGCCAGTTTAGCTAAGGTAACACCACATGAAAATGGATGGCCCGGATGGCTGCAAAAGCATTCACGGATTCTTAAAATAAACGGAGAGCATACCAGGATGGAACACAAAAACATGGACTCATGCATAAATATCATGAAAGGAAAATTAGACTACAGCACAAAAAGCATATAAATCACATGAAGACCAAAAACTAGAAATGGAAGGGGGGTCGGAGAGAAAGTAATTTTCAAAAGAAATGGACACCAACCTGACCTCGTCCTCAAATCTGATATGCACATTGCAAATTGAAATCTTAAGATTTCCAATAATAGTAGCAATCAAAGAACCTAGCCATGAATTTCCAGGAGGAGGCTGCAAAAGGATAATATATCATGTTTATTGCCCTAAAATGCTGATTAATATCACCACATTTTCTTAAAACTGATATGTAAAGAAATGCAAATGCACAATGTGCTATAACTTCAAAAGATCACATGCAAGACAAAATAAAGAACTGAAATTTAGAGAAAGGAAATGAACAAGGTGCCACTGCAACCTCATCAACATTGAGGGTAAGAAGGTAGTCCTAACTTTTTTCTCTGGATAGAAACTACCAAGAACAGCATCGAAAGCTGATAAATAAATCGCAATCAAAAGATTAGAAAAACAAATAGTCAAGGCAAAATCCAAAATAAGTGGTTCCAAACAATCATATAGCAAGGGCCACAATGTTTTCAATAACTGATAAAGTAAAGCTTCCATCAATACATCCCCAAACAAAAAATAACCATCAGAACAAAGACTACTAAAAGAATTTGCAATGATAAAACAGTTAAATAAAATTTATAGCTCAAGCAACTATAATACATGAATGAAAAGAGAATTGAAGCCAAAGACCATACATTTCCCAACTTTGACCTAGATATTCCCTCAAGGATTGCCAATTCTGCTTCCTGCACAAATAGAGAAAAAATAAATAAATATAATGAGAAGTGCATCAGCAAACAAAGCCTCAGATTCTGTAACTCTGTGCAATGGATATCAAGAAAAATAACACCCTAAGACCAATGGATTCCAACACAGAATGCATTTGCAAAAGAACAATTCAAAAACTCTACATTTAACCATGGATAGAGGTACACACAATCTGGTGATTAATTCATGAGTACAATGAAGGTGTATTGAAAAAAAAAAAAGAAAAAACAAAATCAGGAAGAGAAAAAGAGGAAGAAGAAGAAGAAGCACAACAACCAAGTAATGACTAACTAATTATGCCAGGATAACTGGAAAAGTAAGATTAGAGAACCCCAGGGAGGGGGGAGCACAATGTCAAAAGCAGTTAATTAATAAAAGTTAATGCATAAATAAAAGCTCATAAAAGAAAAAAAAAATAGTGGAGAAATCGGAACTACATATGAGAGAGAGAGAGAGAGTTTTACCTCAATCTGTTGAAGTTTTGCTTCAAAAAGCTTTTTCCTATCCTCCTCCTGCAGTAAATAATGAAGCAAGCTAAACTCAGAACCAAAAAGGAAAAAAAAAAATCATGGTTAAACAAAATAATAAATTTTTGTAGCCGACCCCAATTAATTTTGGGATTAAGGTTGAGTTGAGTTGAGTTGAGTACTATCAAACAAATCAACATCTTACCCTGAGAGTCCCGCCAACAGAAGCAGGATGAGCAAGAATGAAGACACGATCAATAAGAACAATAACAGGTTCTTTACCCAAACTTTTCCATGGAACCTGTCAGTTTAAAAAGAAAATAAAAGGTAAACAGTAAAACAACAATCAGGGCATAATCATATGATAGGAAAACATATAATAGAACTTAAGTACAGTTTAGGTTGACAAGGACCAGTAAAAGAAATAATGTAAAGGAACTTTTATTAACTTTAAGGTTTCAATCAAGAATGTTTAGCTTCCTGATCATTTGAACAAAAATTATTAATCATTCCAAAGTCGTTCATAGACAAGCACAATTGATGCCCATGCCATATTGATCAAATCTTGAAGTCATGAAGCATGTCACAAAAGTATTTGAATCTCACATGACAATTCTTTTTCTCTCTATTGTTTGTGATTGGCAAGCTTGAACCTAAATTCTACCAGATAGTGGCAACTTTTTACAACCTTAAAGCCAAGGGACATCATAAAATAATTTAGGCTCCATCCATTTCACAAAAAATATTTTCTGCATTTTCCCATGTTTGGAGCACATAGCAAAATTACTCATGAAAATCTTTTCCCAGTCGATGGAAAACTAGGCATTTTTCTTTACCACTTAGAAAGTTGTTTTTTTTTTCAAAATAGCATTCCAAAACTCTAAAATTTCAAAATATGAAATTCCCATAGGTAGAAACAATTCCATAATCTTTTCCACTGAAGACATTTAATTTTTTTTCTCATTGTACCCCAAAAGCCCAAAGAATAATTTCAGGTTAATTTCCTATGTTACAACCAAGCAACACAAATAATAATAGTAATTCATTTTCTAATAATTTTTTAAAACAAACAGAGCCTTAAAATACAAAAATAAGAAACTGACCAGTTTAAAAAGTTCTCAACTAGCATATAGTAAGTGCAAATTCCATGTTTTCTATCTTCATATAACAAACTATTTACTTTCTTTCAAGCAGTAACAAATCTTCACACCATTTTTATTGCAATTATTACTTAGTTACACCTTCAAGCCTTCATAACGTTTCAAAGCAAGCAAGACAATTCTGTGATCTCTACCTAAATATTACTAAAGTAGACGTGTAATGGTAAATATAGATAAAAAGTAAATCCTTCAACAAGTAAATTTGGAATTATCATTGTAAATATAATGCACATCGCCTCATAAACAAATAAATAGAATATGAGCTCATCCAGTATATTAGCCGCACCAAACGAATTCTACATACTAATGACCAAAAACGTAAATAATGGTGTGGGAATATATCTGAATGCTAAATTCATCTTCTGCTATTGGTCATAACATTAGCTACCTTTAATGTAACAGTACCAACAAAACCAGCTTTGACAGTGACTGGAAGTTTCAGTGCATTTAATGCTTCTGCCTTCAATCTCAAATCTTTGAGGACAACATCCCCTACAAAAAAGTAGAAGTAAGTACTCAAAAAAAGATAAAAGCATCAGAGAGAGAGGAAAAAAGCCGCATCCATGAAAACCTGATTTTGCATCTAGGGTTCATAGCATATAAAAATTCTGCCAAACAATGTCAAAGAAATAGATTGTTTCTAAAAAATTGCTGATGATCTAAGATATAGTAACTTAGCTCAAAGTCACAGCAAACAAACACATTGAATATTATAGGACAAACCTTTCCAGACACTGATCCTTAATGCCTCTCCCGAAAGCCCATGAACATATTCACCCAAATATCTTCGAAGCAATAGCAGAACCTAAAAGGAAAAATATCAATAAAAACTACTAACCTAAAAGGAAAAACATCAATAAAAACTACTATGTCCAAATATTATCTGAAACACATTTACCAAGCATGATAAATCAATAAAACCACCACTACATATCGGTAAAATCACCAAAAAATGCCAAATTGAAATGTAATTCCAAGACAAGCATTTACATCATCGAACACTTTACTAAGTTTTGAAATGATACCACGATGTTGAATTCTTTTACATCATCGAACACTTTACTAAGTTTTGAAATGATACCACTATGTTGAATTCTCTGGGCCCTAGGAGAATCAAAGGAGTCTCTGAGAATACAACGGGCATCTCTGGACCCTAAGAGCTAAGGCAAAGTCAAGGTAAGTAACTCATAACAAGTTGGGTTTTACGACACAAAATGGTCAAAGCCATTTTGGTTGGGTTACTCTTCTTATTATTATAAGCCATTCATATTACTTGTAATTAATCAATGTGGGATCAATCCCCCACGCACACTTTTATATGTCTAACGCACTATTCCTAGCCAAAGAGAGTTATCCTTATCCTAACACCTAATGCAACAAAGCATCACCAATGGAACCTGCAAGGTTCGGGTCCCATAGTCAGACAAAATTCAGGGAAAAACACTAGCACTTCCCTATGAACTCTTAGTAAATCAAATCATAAGCAACTCGCAGCAATATAACAATAGAAGTACGCACTGGCCATTCTCAGAAAATTCATACTGAAGTTCAAATAACATTTCGATTTCCTTCTATGTAAGTTGCCGTGAAAAACCACAAACTCAGTTCCTATCTAGTCATAAACAGTTAACTAACCGGAAAATCATCAGTATATTAGCGCCCAATACTAAATTGAGCTCCTCATATTCACAAACACCACCTAGCTCTATGTAAAATTAGCTAATAAAAAACAAAACAAGTCAAAAACAATCGAGTAAATTTAAAAGAGCCTGATTATTCATGATCCTATTCAAATTTCATATATTATTATTCAAGGAAACCAAAGTTTGCAATTGCTTACTTATCCTCCACTAATTGATGATAAACAATAAACATAAAATTCGTAATTAACGGTAAAAAATGAAATGAAAAATAACTTACGTGAGCTTCGAACATGATGATTGATCAAGTTGAAAAATCTGTTAACAGATTGACGATGATTGATATAGAAGAACTGCCATTGATGAGCGGCGAAGAAGTTTATTAGACTTAACGAAATTTGATTTTCTGTTTGGAGGTAGGGTTTGTTAAAACTCGAAACCACTTGATTCTTCGATCTGTACAGAGAGAAAACGGCCAAGAGAAGCGGACGGTTTGAAGAAATGACAGGGAGGAAAAGAAAATATTGGTATCGGTCCCTTGCAAATGTTGGCGTGGACAAGAATCACGCAAAGGCATTTGTTCCATGTGTTACATTCTCTTTGGAAAAATGTTTCAAAATTTGAATTTATATTCTTTTAGGAATAAAATTTGAATTTACGTTTTATGAAATTTTGAAAAAATTAAAAAATAATAAATATTTTTTTTATTTTTATCTGCTTTTTCCAATTATAAATAATTTTTTTTTGAGAATTTGATCTAGATAATTAATAATTTTTGTTTTAGATGTAATAATTTAATATTATATATATATATATATAATAAATTTTGTTTTATAATAAAATTAATATATATATATATATATACCATACTGCCGACAAAATCAAAGGGTAGATATAAAATATGAAATAAAATGAAAACAAAAACAGTATTTAAGAAATAGTAAATAAATAAATGAAGATGAAAACAAAAACAGTATTTAAGAAATAGTAAATAAATGAATGAAGATGATGATGAATAGTATTTCTGATGTGCAAGATCCTTTACAGGCGAGCACAGAGCATACTTATACACAGATGTAAAAATATTTGAAACAGAATAGATAACTTAAATCGAAATAAATCGAAATTAAATTTGATTAATAAATGTACCTTTATTATAATGAACTTGTTTTACAAATTTGCAAAACTGAGATATAACTTGGAGATATGGAGGAAGTATGAAAAGGGTTTTCTGAGTGAGGGAAAATATTACAGGTTACTCAACACATGAGTCTCCTAAACAGTATCTATTTTCTCTCTAAAAAATGAACGATGCCTTCTTCTGGAGTAGCTTTTGCCTTATGTAGAGATTCTGAGGCTTAGGCTTCCTTCAGTCTGGAGGATATGATGGATTTACTGTGATTTCACATGTAGAGTTACTGTGTCTTTATGAAAAGAAGACAAGAATCCTTCAGTCTGGAGGATATGATGGATTTACTGTGATTTCACATGTAGTAATCTTGTGTCTTCACGTGAAAAAGCATTAAAAGTAGATAAGAATTTGTCTGTTTTTGGCAGACAAAGATAATTTTTCTTTTTTACTCTTTTTTTTTTTTTTTTTTTTTTTTTTTTTTTTGCTTTTAACTTTTACCTTATTACAGAGAGTAAATACAGCAGATAAAAGTTAATAATTAAAATGATTAAAATTACAGATTAATAAAATGGAGGATTAATGAATGGCTGAGCA
>CATKHJ010025531.1:0-15624 GCA_949750685.1 Vernicia montana | reverse complement strand
AATAAAGTAAGGTGGCGACTCTAAATCAATTTTCAAAATCAATCAATCTGAACCCGAGGGTTCCATCGTGAGTTCAAACCCGAATGAGCACTTCGATTCCTTTAGCGGATCGGACCGGTGCTCGGGCGAGGCCTCACAACTATGTAAATTAAATTTTATTTCTTTATTTATTGAAATAAATTGTTGCTATCAATTATTTGATTTTTATATAAAAATATTTATGTGTGTATATATATTTTATATTTATTTTTATATGTAACTTGTATTATATATTTTTTATATTCATTATAACTATATAACTAAATATATAAAATCATTAGTATATTTATAAAATAATTTATTAATTACTTTTTTATACATATCATTATTATTTAATTTAATTTAATTTAATAAATTCATAATTAATTACATTTTAATTCTAATTGAAAATTAATTTTTCAAATTTTCAAATTAGATAAAATATTAATTAACATTCAATTGATTTAAAATCAATTAAATACAATTTCGTTAATTTGATCAGGTGACAAAATTTTATGCATTTATTCTCTTTGCTTTAGGTATATATATATATATATAAGTTTAAATGTTAATAATTCAAGTAATACTTGTACTGGTCTTAGAACCGACAAGAATAGAGGGTCACTAGTTAAAAGGTTAAACTGAAAGTAATTAAATTAATAATATATATTTACTAGGTGAATAATACTATTAATTTTTTATTTTCATGGTTATAAAATTAAATTGTGAAGAAAAATATTAAGTTATAATGTTTAGATCAAATGATTGGTGATTTGAAATTTCTTCTTATCTAAAGGTCATAGGTTCAACACCCATAACCTACATAAAAATAAAAAAAATTTCAACACTCATAACCAGTTTGGGTCATCAAACCTGATAGATTTCTAATCTGGTTTTTAATTGAACCGACCGGTCCGGTCTAGTTCTCACAACATAACTAGACACCAAAAATACGTGTACTATGTTTGGAATTGAATATTGGACCTAGTATAAGTCAATTAATTTTATACAAGTGCGATTCAATATCTACCTATTTATAAGTTTACGTATATACGGCCCATGAACTTTAATATAGCACTCATGTGCTTCATGCCCAAACTGGCACCTATGTTTAGTCCCCTATTTGTGAGCAAGTGTCACTTGAGACCTATGTTCAGTCCCCTATTTGTGAGCAAGTGTCACTTGATATCAATCTCGATTGCACTTAAGGGGGCGTGTTGGAAAACATTTATCGAATAATAATAAATTGAGGACTTATAAGTAAACTGACCTTGGAAAAATATCAAATAATAATAAAATAACTTGGCTAAGAGCCAACTCGATTGCACTTGAGGGGTGTGTTGGGAAAATATCGAATAATAATAAAATAACTTAAGGACTTATAAATGAATTGGCCTGTTGATATTGGGTTACGGGCCAACCCGGTTGCACTTAAGGGGTGTATTGGAAAAACATCGAATAATGATAATTTGAGAACTTATAAGTGAACCGGCATGTTGATGTTGGGCTACGGGCCAATCCAATTGCACTTGCTGAGGGAGTGTATTGGAAAAAATCAAATAATAATAAAATAATTTGAGAACTTATAAGTGAATCGGTCTATTAATATTAAGCTACGGGCCAATCCAATTACACTTGAGAAGGTGTTTTGAGAAAAATATTTCACTATAAATAGGTTTTAACACATAACCACTTATAATCCTAGGTATGTACCAGCACATACTAAACAACAAAACCAAAAAGTGAAGTCGTCTCTTATTTCACCTCCATGAACTTTAATATACTCAACAACAAAACAAAAAACTGAAGTCGTCTTTTATTTCCCAGCAAGCTAGCTACTTGACAAGCTTGCCTGAGAAAATTACATGGTTTCTGCAAGCTCACACTTAAAAACTACTAAAATTTGTTGACATTCATTTAATATAAACAAGAGTACGTAGCTTATTGTAAAAAAATAAATAATAAAAAAAAAGAGTAGCTTATTATCTAAATATATATATCTCAAGAACTGTTTGAATGAACCGTTGGAAATTGATTAATAATTATTTGAAATATTTAAAGAATTCAGTATTTAAAATAATGTTTGAAAATCTAGCAATCCTTACAACAAATATTAGAATTAATAATACTAATTTACAGTGGCGAAGCCATAATTCAGAATTAAGAGGGCAAAATATAATGAGTTTATATATAAAAAAAATTATGCAATAAAAATTTGAGATAAATAAACTAGTTAATTATCTAAATACTTCAAAAAAAAAATTGGCATTAATAAACATCTTTTAATAAAAATCAATCTTTACAATTCATCATGCGTTGATAACGACGTATAATAACTTCATTATCAATAGCATTAAATATATTCACACACATTGTAAGAATCTGTGTTGTCAGAATCAGACCGGACGGACCAGCCGGTTCAATCGGTTTAATAAGAAATCAGACTAGAAACCGGTCTGATTTGATGAATCCGACTGGTTTTTGGTGTTGAAATTTTTTTTTTTTTTTTTTTTTTTGTAGGTTATGGATGTTGATCTTTAGGTAAAAAACAACTCCAAATAAATAACCACTTTATCTAAACATTGTATTTTAGCCATTTTCTTAATAATTTAATTTTATAAACATGAAAATAAAAAAATTAATAGTATTTTTCACCTAGTAAATATATATTATTAATTTAATTACTTCTGGTTCAATCTTGATTAGATATCAGTTGAACCTCTTGACCCATGACCATTTATTCTCACCAATTCTAAAATCGAGCAGAGTTTGAAAACTATGATAAAAACAATTCTTATATAAGAAGCTAATCTAACAATTACTCAGTGGGCACAATTTGTGAATTAGTTCCATATATGCTCATAATAAATTTTAATTTTTAAGAATCTAATCTAACAATTACTCAATCATAACAATTACCCAAAATTTCTTTTAATTTTATTAATTTTGAAAATTTTAAATTTAAATTAGAGATAAATTCATCTCATAAAAATAAAGGTATACAAATATTGATACTAAAAAGATATAAAAAGAAACAAAAGAAAAATAAATTGCAAAGATAAATTACTTACTTCTAAATCAAAATATCTCTAAAAGGAAAAAATGTTGTCACTGTAGAGTTTAGTGTTTTTTTTTTTTTTTTTTTTTTTTATGAGAAAAGCTATCAATAACAATTACATATAAACATATATCAGTTACTAAATGTGAACATATATTAATAATGTTGTGAAATATTTAAAATAGTACAACAAAAACTTTGGACTATAGGAGTTTTATGTGTATATATCAAGTAGAAGTAGAATCAGTTTTTATTAGTATCAAAATTTTCACTTTTAATACCATGATTACATACTGATAAAAAGAATTATTTGTAATAGTGAATTAACAATACAAATTTATAATTAAAATATTGAAAGTTGAAATTATTTCCTATTAATTTCAAACAGCTGACTGTGAATTATTAATTGCCAGTAGTTAACAATTAGTCACAACAGTAAAACCAAATATACTTTTAAACAGTTATAACATCTAGATCTATATAATTGAACAAGTAAATAAATTTGGAGTGTAGTAGTTGAGTTGATATATATGATGTTTGAGAGCCCATAGCTTTAGGTATAGTATTGATGTTAAAGAAGAAGATACCATGGGCACACCAAAACTACCACCATAGTATAGCAGCAGACAAATGGGGCCAAATGTGTGCCCTTTATTTTCCTTTCCACTAAAACTGTGGGAGCCTGCAGCCTATTATATAACATTAAAATTTTGGTAGCATGCAGTGGCACCACCACCCACCACCCAATTTTATCTTTTGTTACTATGTAAAACATTCTCTCAACCGAAATGAACCATACATTACACCACCACCAACCATTTTTTCAGAATCCAATTGCCCTACTTTAAGAAATTCATTTTTCGTAGAGCCTGAAATTTTTATTTTTTGGGCAACTTTCTCTAGCGGGTAAATAGCTCTTTTAGTACCAAAACTTTACATTATATTTTAAATTGGTACTAAACTTTTAATTTTTTTCGTTTTAGTACTAAAATTTCAAAGATGATGGTACTCATTGAGAATCCAGTCAAATTTTATTGATATAAATGCCAGAGCGCTACATCAGCTGGACGCTAAGCATCCACGTTATTGTCTAATCATATCAAGATGACATTCTGGCGTCCACGTTAACAACCAGATTTCTAATGGATATCATTTTTTGAAAGTAAAATTAAAGTTTTGATACTAAAAAGAAAAAAATTAAAGATTTGGTATCAATTTGAAACATAGTGCAAAATTTTAGTACTAAAAAAAAAAAATTAAAAATTTAGTACCAATTTAAAATATAGTGCAAAAATTTAATGCTAAAAAAGCTATTTACCCCTCTCTAGCAGAGTTGTTGCCAAAACTCAAGTAGAACGATTATTGTAAAAAAATAATAATAATTAATGATACTAGCAAAACAATAAAATTCCCTTTGAATTTAAAGAAAAATATTGTCTACGCTTGATTTACATGAACCTCTTTCTATAAAATAAAACCTCACCATATATAATTGATATTATTTTCGTGAAATTCTTTATATTGTGAGATTGATCCGATTCACATAAAAGAGATTTATATGAATTCAATTTAGAAAAAAAACTACTATGAATTTAAAAATTAAAACATTCGGTGCCCTCTCTTCTTTCTCCTTAATTTGAGGAGAGAGATCTTGGTTTTCTTGGACTTTCTAAATAATACAATTTTTTTTTTTTTTTGGTGAAGCTGATCAATTTTTCAAAGTATCCTTCATTCTCTTCCTTTTTATTCTCTGTTCTTAAACAAGTTGCTAAATTTTGAATATTGTAAAGTTCTCTATTCTGCTATAAAAGAGATACGTTCAATTTCTAAATTATTGACAAATTAAGAAGCTTATAATTTTTGAAAGAAAATGTAAAATTCCTTGTGACTTTCTGAAATTTCTTTTTCTTCTGGAAGTTCAAACCAGGACATTACAGAAATTGTTCTTGATTTCTTTGGACAACCTTGTAAGCACGACATGCACCTTTGCTTGAACCAGTAAACTAACCAATTAAAACTACTTCTAACTGTTGAAGAAAATCATCACCACCTGTGTCTCTACAATCCTCTCTTTGGAATTTTCTCAATGCCTTATTGGAAGGCTCTAGAGAAAGTGATTAATTGATAACAAATATTGAGAAAGGTCTTGAACCTTTCCTTTACCGACATAAGGCACCAATATATATATGGGTTTTGGTTATTGTGTATGGTGTGCTAAATATGAGGGAAGATAAGATGTGTGCATAGAGTGTGAAGTGAGCAAGTTAAGTAAGTGAAGTGCACCTAAGTGGAAAAGTGAGAGTTAAAAGCTAATTGAGACAATCTTGTGTATATGCTTATATGTGTGAGTGCAAAGAGAGTATTGTGTATAGCATATGTATGTGTCTTTAGGTGTGAGTTGATTTGTAAAATATCAATTCAGTACAATAAAAAATTATTTTCTTCAAGTGAGCTCACTACATCTCACAATTTGTGAGAGAATTTAATTCAACAATTTGGTGTCAAAACTTGGTTGGTCTAGGACCAACATTCGTGATCAAAAGCTTAAAGAAAAGACGGTCAGGGATCATGGGTTGTGCGTTCGTGCACAGTCTAGGACTGTAAAGCAAATTGATCGAGGACCTAGCTTACTTGATAATAAAGAGAAATTTATCAAGTCACGATAGCGGATTTTCAAACCATGGGCACGATTAAAAGGTTCAATGATCACAATTATAGTTCTGGGCAAACTATTATGAAGTCTTACTTGGAAGGACAAGAATTGTGGGAGATCGTTGGTGGAAGCAACACTGTAGCACCTCAAGACATAGGAACGAAAACATCCACAACTACACTTCAAAAATGGAAAGCGAAAGCTGATAAGGCTCTATACGCTATTAAAATTTCAGTTGAAGATGATATTCTTAAATATATAAAAGATGTAAGAACGCCAAAGGAGACATGAGATATTCTTGCATCTCATTATTCAAAGAAAAATGAAATGCAGCTTCAATACCTTGAGAATGAATTAATGGCAACTAAGCAATGTGCCATGTCAATCACTCAATATTTCTCAAAAATAAAGTCTCTCTATAACGAGATTGCATAATTGGATTTTGATTCTACAATCAGTAACTCTCGAAAAAAAAAGAATTATTATTTATAGTTAAGACCTTATTACCATGGATTTATCACTGTTGTCCAAGGATGGCCAAAACAACCATCGTTGGAGGAGTTAGAAAATCTGTTAGCCAATCAAGAAAACTTGGCTAAACAGATGACAGGGGTCTTACTAAAGAGTGAAGATGAGACACTCTTTAGCTGCAAAGGAAGATGCCAACCCAAAGGGTGGAGAGACTCAAAACCTAAAATTGAGAATGAAAATAAATCCTCAAGAGAAAGCTCGAGAAGCTATAAACCAGAGGGAGCTCAACAAGGGCGAGCTCACCACTCAGAAGACGACTTGGAGGATGAATCATGTTATCGCAAGATTATTCAGTGTCATAATTGTGGGAAACGAGGCCACTATGCTCGAGACTGTCGATATAGAATAGCTTAAGGAAATGTTGTGACATCCACACAACCGCAATATAAAAGTGAAGAGTAATGGGACATTCTAGCAACTAGTGCCATTGTAGAACCAGTGAAAAGTGGTTTTAATGAAGAAGTTTGGGAAAATGAAGAAGAGTGGGATCTAACAGGATCAGAGTTCTTTGAAGAAGCTCCTTTAGAAGAAGAAATTGATTTTGAAGGAATACCTCAAGATCGACTCAATCCACGCTTAGAGAATGAAGTATTTCTAAGCTTGGTTATAGATAAAGAAAAGGAATCTTATTCACAAGACCACCAGTTGAAGGAATTGATTAGGAAGACCTAAAGGAAATAGAGCGAGAAGAAATGAGAGAGCAACCAAAAGAGGAGCCAACAAATGAAGAGGTCATATACGAAATAAAACAAGGTAATATGGAAACTACTAACAAGTCGATGATCAGTCTCCAAGGCGCGAAGAAGAGCATCAACTTAAACAAACAGAAGCGCATGTGAGTGAAATCTTGCTTGGTGGAGATATCAAACATAAAGTAATTCTTAAGGCATCAAATAAGCGATCGATCAAAATGCTCGGAGGGTTGAAGCTTGAAGTATCAAAGGAAAAAGATCAAGCTTTCTCTCTATTACTGAAAGTAAGTAAAGGTGAAGTATTGAACGAAGACAAGAGGATCGCCAATGTCAAAGAAGCACAATTGAAGGAAGTCAAAATGATATAAATAGGTCAACAATAATAGACCAGAATGAAGAATTTATACAAGGAGTAGAACACCAAGAGTTGAAGATGGTAAGCAGTTTTGATAAATTGACATATTGCAATGACATAATAACAAAGCATTATTATGATTGTTAGATTACATGATGAATAGACGTTTATATTAATGAATTGTTATATTACAAGAGAATTATAATGATATATTTATAGAGAAAATAATACAATAATGGTGCCTTGAATGGTGGAAGACTTGAAGGAGCTGATTTGCTGAAGTCTTGGAGTGCACATGGGAGCTTTGACAATGGTAAAGTAGGTGGTGCCACAATTGTTAAATCTAAATATTGTTTTCACACTAACACCCCCCTTCAAACTCAAGGTGGTATCGTATATGCCAACTTGAGGTTGCTTAGTAGATTCAGAAAACGGATTGAAAACAGAAAACAGAATACATAGTAAAAAACTAGTAGAACATTTTGAAAACAGAAAATAAATACATAAACTGATAACAGTAGTAGAACTGAAAAATAAATTCAAAGATAACCAGAGTCGAAATCTGGTGATAGAGATCTGATTTGAACACGTGGTGATCAGGAGTAGCCATCTTAATGGCAAAGCACAAATTGGATACGTGGTGAAACACGTAAATAACAGGAGACAGAGTCAGATTCTGGTAAAATTGATACCAAATCTAGATTCAGACATGAGACAAAGTCTGAAATAGATAAAACAGAAGCCATAAAAGGCTTTTAGAAGGCCAAAAAATTAATTGAGACGGCCCAAATGATGAGATAAATTTAAAAACTGGTAAATCAGATACCAGAAATTGATTCAGAAGGGCAAAATGGATTCAAAAAATGCCCAAAATAGAAAATTGAGTCACAGAGTGACAAAACAGAGACCGAGAATAAATTCAGAAGGTCTAAAAATTTCAGGAACTAGGAATGGTTCATTCAGAACTTGTCGGAAAGGGGTTGAACCGACCGGTTAAAGAAATACAGAAAATTGAAAAAAAGATGAAAAATATAGAAGATGATAGAATTTTGCAAAACAAACTGCAAAATTAATTTCAGAAGGTCGAAAAACCTTGGGAACCAGTAAAGGTTCATTCATAACCGGTCAGAAGATAGTCGAACTGGCTGTTGAAAAAAAAAACACAGAAAATGGAGGGAAAATTAAGAAAATTAATTTAGAGACCGAATTTTGAAAAACGGACTGCAAATTTGAACTCAGAAGGTTTAAAAATCTTGGGAACCAGTCCGAGTTTGCTAAAAATTGGATTAAAAATCACTGAACCGGTTGGTCAAAGCAAACTGAACCGGTTCAGTCAAAGCAAACTGAACCGATTCGGTCAGACATAGAACTAGACCGGAGGGAAGGCAGGGTCAAAATCTGGGTCGGAGCTGATGGACCGCAGGTCGGTTTGGGCAGGAACACGGATCCGGGTCTGGTCGACTGAGCGGATGATGTGACAGAGAGAGGGCCTACGCTTAACACGTGGCATGATGTTACTAGGCCACGTGGCGAGACATGATTGGTTGAACTATTTGGTGATTCTGATTGTGGGTCTTACGTGTAACACGTGGCAACTTTCTGGGTGCTGTGAACTCTCAATTTTGCACCCTTAAGATGCTGCAACTTGATACCTGCTAATTTTCTTGCGCTACGCAGAGCCGGTACGGCGGTCCCGCTAGCTGGTTAGTGGGCAGGAGTCAAGGGGGCAGCCCCCCCGAAAGGTAAACGATTTATTTCTCTCCAACGCAGACCGATATCACTTTTTCGACCCCGACTAGACTTTCTGTACCAGACAGTACCTTTCCAAAACTGATCAAGTTTTCATCTAAACTGATTGCCAAAATATCCGATAATTAATTTTGGACCCAAAAACACTGATCGATAATTTTTTAGATCTCAGAATAGCCCGAAAACTAATCCGAAAATCCTAAAAACTGACTCAAAACTTTCAAAAACTTACCCGAAAAGCCTGAAAATGGAGTTTCTGCGCGGAGCCGCAGGCTTCCTGCGACGTCCGCAGGGACGGCCCGCAGGCCCCTGCGGCTCCGCCGCTGTCTGCACGGCTCCGCCCCCTTTTTCAGAAATTCTGAAAATACCCCCCTTTTTTTGATTTTTTATACCCTTTTTGGTCTTTTTCCACCTCCCATTTTCCCTATAAATACCCCCCTTCCCTTCACTTCAAACACACACCAAAAATAATTGTTGAATTTTCCACTTGTTTTCTCTCTCTCTCTCTCTCTCTCTAATTAGTTTTAATCTCCCCATTTAATTAGTTAGTTAATTAAAAATCAATTTTAATTAACTAATTAGTTTTTTTTTTTAAATTCCCACCAAATTTTCAATTAATTAATTAATTAAAAATTAATTTTAATTAATTAATTAATCCCTTTTTTAATCTTCCACCAACTCTCAATTAGTTAATTAATTAAAAATTAATTTTAATTAATTAATTAATTTCTTTTTTTAAATTAAATCTTCACTCAAGTGGTTAATTAATCCTTTTAATTAATCATTTTTAATTAATTAATCCTTTTAATTAATTAAATTTTGAGTAGTCAAATCCCTCTCTAAAATCATTTTTCACTATCCGAAACGGAACTCCCCTCCGGTAAAACCACTCTCCCACCACTCAAATCAACCCAAAAGAAGGTATAATCTCTTACCTTCAACCAAATCAAATCAAACCAATCGAACCTGACCGATTTCTAAACCCTCCTTCCACCTCATAGTGGAACGAACTACGCGGGTTTTGATCCCCATTCAATGGGGTACGTAGGCAAATTTGAAATCTGAATCTAAGTTTCAAATCCAAATCCCAACCAATCCCCTTCCCCTTTTATTTTTAAATGTCAATCCATTATAAATTTATATTTTTCCATGTAAATTGTAATTAATTTAGTTAATCATTTTTGGAGTAAATGAGCGATTTTGTGATTTTTCTAATACGCATAAGGGTTAGAAGAAATACTCTCATTTACTTGTGAATGTTTAAATACCCGCACTTTAAATACTTGCTCTTTATTTTTCCTGTCTCATAATTATGCCATACTCATGCATTATAAATTATCATCAATATCTGTCATCCATGAAATACTTTTTTTTAAAAAGTCAAATCAAATTTAAAATGCCAAATCGAGATTATTTAAAACCAAAAACCTAGTCCCCGAGCCCAAACTTGGTTCGAAAATTAGTGATTTTATCCTTGGGTAAATTAATCAAAAGATTAATAAAATTTGAGTCAAATTGGGTTTTTTTCTTAATTTTTCCATTTAAAATAAATTAGAGTGGCGAACTCCCAAATCCTTTTCAAAATCAAAAATCAATTTTTCGAGGCGATAACCGCTTCCAATCGTGAACACCGAAACTCGTTCCTTAACCTCCCTTAAAAATCTCTCTCGCCTTTCCTTAAGGCATAAGGCATCTCGAGCGAGGGGAGGGGCGTTCGGGCGAGGCCTCACAGGTGGATGACGTGGTGATGACTGGGCTGGGTCAGCGGACACGTGTCACTGACAGGTGACACGTGGAGTTATATGATTGGCTGGAGTGGCGGACGATGATGGCGTGGCAGGTGACACGTGGCTGCTGACAGATGGACGGTGACTAGATGACGTGGATGCTGACTGGGCATCTTGGCTGGCGTGGCGCTGATGGATGACGTTGCTGGAACTGATTGGCTGAGTATCTGACGTGGCGGTGACGTGGCGCCACGTAGGTCATCTTTAACCTCTGGCTGGCGCGTGCTGCACGTGGGGCGAGTGAAGCCCAGTCGCCGATCTTCAGTCGGCGCGTGAGGGGGCGTCAGGAGTCCTTTTTCGGCGAGGTTTGTTTCAAAATTCTTAGAATTTCTAGGACTATCTGATGGTATGGTTAGAAAAATTTTCTAACGTGTGCATGTAAATCAAAATTGGACAGAAGCTTTGGGACACAGAAAACAGAGCAAAAAAAAAAAATCTAGATTTCTAGGGTTTCAGAGTTTAAATGAGCTTTTTAGACTTTGATATCATGTTAGATTACATGATGAACAGACGTTTATATTAATGAATTGTTATATTACAAGAGAATTATAATGATATATTTATAGAGAAAATAATACAATAATGGTGCCTTGAATGGTGGAAGACTTGAAGGAGCTGATTTGGTGAAGTCTTGGAGTGCATATGAGAATTTTGACAATGGCAAAATAGGTGGTGCCACAGTTGTTGAATCTAAATATTGTTTTCACGCTAACAATGATCAAGATGGACGTGAAGTTCCAAAGCTAGAACATTGAAAGCCGTATAGAATCGGTGTTGAGGAAGAGTGTTAAAGAAAATCATCACCGCCTCTATCTCTATAATCTTCTCTTTGGAATTCTCTCAAATAGTTTTCTTCACTGCCTTATTGGAAGGCTCCAGAGAAAGTGATTAATTGATAACAAATATTGAGAAAGGTCTTGAACCTTTCCTTTACCGACATAAGGCACTTATATATATATATAATATATATGGGTTTTGGTTATTGTGTATGGTGTGCTAAATATGAGGGAAAATAAGATCTGTGCATAGAGTGTGAGTGAGTAAGTTAGGTAGGTGAAGTGCACGTCTGTGGAAAAGTGAGTTGAAAGCGAATTTGAGAGAATCTTGTGTATATGCTTATATGTGTAAGTGCAAAGAGAGAGTATTGTGTATAGCATATGTTTGTGTCTTTGGGTGTGAGTTGATTTGTAAAATATCAATTTAATACAATAAAAAAATTATTTTCTTCAAGTGAGCCCACCACATCTCTCCATTTGTGAGAGAATTTAATCCAACACTAACCACTATGGTCGTCTATGAAGAATCTAACATACACGACACACGACAGTTGGAAGATATTCTCTCGTTTACATCACACATGCTTCAGAATGGAGATACATACACTAAAATACAAACATGGCTTCGGTGGATCGACAACCTTTAGATGCAGTATCTATTGATATAGATTTTTTTCATTTTATTTTTCTCTCATATTAATGTTTAGACAAATTCAAATTGTTTAATTCAAATGTTAAAGATATAAATCTTACATAAATTAAATATAAGATGTTAAATAAGTTTATATATATAATTGGATTTTTCAACCTCAATAGTTAATTTTTGAGATTGGTACTTCCAAAACTATATAAATTTCAATATTTGTAAGATAATATCAGAGCGGAAAAAATGATTTATGCATTTACCCCTATTCTATCATAATTGAGATTGGAATTTCAATTTCCGGTATATTCTGAATTTAGTTTAATTTCAATTCTTGTCTCGTGGTAGATTTCTTTCAATTATCTTTCGTTTGATGATAGGCTTTCAAATTTATTTCTTTGCCTGTGTTGGGCTTTCAATTGTTTCAAGTCAATTCCCATCATAAATTTACAAATGTTAACAAGGCTTAATTTACAAATGTCACTTGAGGAGGAGTATTAAAGATATAAATCTCACATGGATTAAATATCCGATGTTGAATGAGCTTATATATAATTGGGTTCTCCAACCTCAATAACTAGCTTTTGAGATTGGCACTCCCAAAACTATATAAGTTCCAACATTTGTAAGAAAAATTAAAGATTATTAATTTTTATTTTTTCAAATAAAATTTTCACTAAAGTGACTTTTTTTTTTTGGGAACTATTTCTCGTTTTAAAATATCTATCGTTTTCAGTACATAGATTAAGAAAGTTATTAAATTGTCTCAATTTTAAAACAAAAAAATTAAAATATCCTTTTTTTTATGTGAAGAAATAAAAATAATAAATGCAAATGTTTAGAGGAGAAACAAAAAAGGGTGAAATTGAGAAAAAAAAATATAAATACTTTATTAAAATTCTAAAATAATAAATATTTTAAAATTAAAAAAAAATCTCTAAAACGACAGATATTTTAGAATGAAATGAATATAAAAAGATTTATCATTAATATAAATTATTACCTAGATTAAATGTGTACTTATCTGGTAATACAGAAATTCAAGGATTTAATAGACTCTAATAGTAATAAATCCTTTTGTTTATTTTCAATGTATTACAAAATATATATTTATATACAATCACTCACATGGAGAGTGTGACATTTAGAATATAGGGAAAGTGAGAACAACTCAAATTGTATTAGATTAAGAAATGCTTGGGCTGGATGATCTATTGGATCTCTTTCCAACTGGACTGGGTTCCAAAAACAAACATTTATTTAAACCCAGTACATTTCAGGCTGGGCCTACTATTCTTCGAAAATCACAATCTTTCCCAAACTTTTTCAATTCTCAAAAAAATAAAAAATTGTAGTGAAATTGGACCGCAGTATAAAACCCACTGCCAGTTAAGACACAAGATCATTCAGTCATCTTTCTTTTTTTTTTTTTTTTTTTTTTTTTTTTTTTTTTTTTTTTTTTAATGCTAAGTGATATAAGTTGTTTAAAAAAAAAAATTGACGCAAATCAATATAATTTATATACATCATATAGTAAAAAATAAATAAATAATAATTACCCTTATTTTACCTCATAAGTTGTATCAAAATATTACATAATTGTCATTATTGTGTCAGACGCAATTACATTATTTAAGATTATTTTTTTTTATTAACTTAAATGCATTTATTTTTTATTAATAAAGTTTGAACTCTCAAGTTTTCAATCAATAAAACTCCAATCTTATTAAAATTAATATAAGTCTTACCTATATTGAATGCATATAACAATCTAATGAGATAATAACACATTGAGCAAAAAAATGTATCAGTATTTTTTCGCTGGATAAAAAATAGATCAAAAAATCATATTTACTAAAATATCTAATCACTCATTGATTTGATTTAAAAAATAAATCTATACATTTTGTGTAGATAAAAATTTTCCTTAAAGTTAAAGTTCTTTCGTAATTAATTGTTTTCTTCAAGCTACCGAACCACAACTCAATTTTTAAGATGAGTTTTAATTTAATTCTGAAATTATTTTTAAAATTAAAAAATTATAAGTTGAAATGCTAATTAAAACTCAATATAAAAAATTTGAGATTGAATAAGAAGTGGGAAGACATTCTACTTGAGTACTTGTAACAATGATATAATTAGGTTAAACTATTCGTAGGTTACTTGAATTAAGTATATAAATTTTATATATCTTATATTATGTATGAATAATGTTTAAATAATAATTTATTAATTTAAATTTAAATTCAAAATTTATTTTAATATAATAAATATATTTTATTAAATTTTTAATAATAAAATAAAGTTGAATTGAATTTCAATATTTTGAGCAACTATCTATGTATATCTATAATTATAACACATGCTCGTATTCTCTCCACTTGTGGTCCAACTTTCTTCAACTATTAAGGCTTCAAAGGGGGCTCTTCTTTGGTAGCTCCGGCCATCGATAAGAATTTCCATTTTCATTTTTTTTTTCTGAATTTTATATTTAAATAAGTTTGTTCTCTTCTATTATGGGTCTATTTTGCCTCCAGCTCAAAGCGGGTTTTTTTGAGTTTTGAAGCAAGCATTTCTACGATGGTACTGTCTTCTTTCTCTTCAGTTTAGTTTGACTCTTCTACTAGGTGATCCTCGTTATCAAGTTGTTCAGACATGGAGGATGGTGAGGGAGGAAAGATATGACTAGTCATGTCCAAGGAATCCATGGATCTGTGCACTTCAACTCCGATTTGTTTCATCACCTAAGATCCTTGGCTCCTGATAGTGGAACAAGTCTCCCATGGCGTAGCCAGTTTAGATGGTAGGACTTTGTTCCTTGACAGTGGAGGGTTTTTGATGAAGCTCAA
Source organism: Vernicia montana (assembly GCA_949750685.1). NCBI lineage: Eukaryota > Viridiplantae > Streptophyta > Magnoliopsida > Malpighiales > Euphorbiaceae > Vernicia > Vernicia montana. Next base: position 513 of record CATKHJ010025531.1, on the reverse strand, counting down.
TGGTACGAAGCTTTATAGGGAAGTCCAGCTGCATATTCCTTTCTAGTAACGGCATTTTTAGATTCTATGTCTCTTGTGGCGATGAAAACAGTGGAGGTGCCGGCGACGACAAAAACTTTTGGAAGAAAAAAGAGATGTCAGGAATATATATGGTATTTAGCATTATTGTTAGGCCTTTGAGCCTTAAATTTCACATACTCTTTGTCTGTGATTAGTTTGAGTTTTAAGTTCATGATTAAAAACTTTTTAATGAGAAGTTGTTTCTTAGACTCTTTATCATGTAATGTTGTATCTTTATGGACTTACTTAGTGGTCTTAATTTATAATTTATACTCAACTGAGTTTTATGCCCCTTTAATACAATGCTAGCAATTTATTTTTTGGCAAAAAATAAATAAATAAAAGAGCAACAATCAAAGTCAATATCGAATATGAAAATTAAAATGGTTACCCACTGGTTCACCCTTAGGTGTCTTAGCCTTAAATATGCGGCTATAAACCCATCCTCAAGCC
>CATKHJ010025517.1:0-10888 GCA_949750685.1 Vernicia montana | reverse complement strand
GGAACGAATTACGTGAGTTTTGATCCCTATCCAATGGGGTACGTAGGCATACTTGGAATCTAAATCCAAGTCTCAAATCCAAATCCCAATCAATCCCCTTCCCATTTTTATTTTTCATGTAAAAATGTAAATTTATGCTTTTCTTGTAAATTTCAATTAAAGCAATTAATTATTCAATTATTTTGGAGTAAATGATCGATTTTGTGATTTTTCTAGTACCCATAAGGGCTAGAGGAAATATTCCCCTTTACTTGTGGATGTTTAAATACCTGCTTTTTATTTTTTCATCTGTCTCATAATTATGCCATGCTCATGCATTATACATTGTCATTAAATACTTGTCATTCATGAAATTAATTTTCAAAAATCAAATTAAATTTAAGAACCAAATTGAGATTATTTTAACCAAAAACCTAGTCCCCGAGCTCAACCTGGTTCGAGGACTAGTGACTTTATCCTTGGGTAAATTAATCGAAGATTAATGAATTGGAGTCAAATTGGGTTTTTCTTTAATTTTTCCATTAAAAATAAATTAGGGTGGCGACTCCCGAATCTCTTTAAAAATCAAACATTAATTTTTCGAGGCGATAGCCGCTTCCAATCGTGAGCACCGAAAATCGTACCTTAGCCTCCCTTAAAAATCGCTTAGCCTTTCCTTAAGGCATTCCTAAGCGAAGGGAGAGGCGCTCGGGCGAGGCCTCACACCTAGCAGCCTTCATTGCACTATACACATTGTATAATAAGTTATGCAGTTCGTTCAAGATATAGTTACTGCACAGAAAATTAGAATGATGCCAAGTATCATGAGCAACCCTCACTTGAACATCCTGCTCATCCTCTTTCAAAGTAGGAGCATCTTCAGTCAAGAACTGTGCGAGGTTCAATGTGGTCAAATAGAACAATATCTTATGTTGCCGCCTTTTAAGGTTCAAGCCATTAAATTTTTTTGGATTTTCTCCATGGTTCATTGGAATCGAAACAGGCACAACAGGGGCAGTTGCTTTTACATTTGACAAGGATGGTACTTGAGTTGTGTTCTCAATGTTGGCAATCTCCATTTTTGAAACAACAAGATTAGAATCACAAGATAAGCTTCTGAATATTTTAAAAGAAGCTATAAGAAATAAATAAATAAATCTTAAAGTTCTTGTCTCGTCCAAAGTAAAGGTATCTCCTAAGCAAGGGTATAGTCTGTTTTAAGACTGTTAGAATAATGGACACAAACAAGTGTACATATATATATATAAAATAAATAAATATAGATGAAATGATGTCGCAGCTTCGTCTTTGACGAGTAAACTGAAGAAGTGGAGACTGGTGAAGTGAAGACTAGCGAAGTAGAGACTGGCGAAGCTGAGATAGGCTAAGATGAGACAGGCGAAGCTGAGACAGGAGAAGTTGGGACTGGCGAAGCAATATGGAGGTGAAGCAAAGCGAGAATATAGTATAACAAACTTACAGTAAAACAAGATAAATAAAATATAATCGAGGCCTGTGTTTCACACTGTTTCCTTAAAATAAACTTGTCCTTCACCGTGGTACTTGAGGCTTGTATTGACGTCTATCTCCCAAGATACAATGGTAACCAAGTAATTTTGAGTACCACAAAATTACTTCTCCACGACCTAGAGTTGTGCTTGATTTTATCACCAAAAAGAAAAGACTCAACAAGAAAAAATTTTTCTCTTGTTTTTCGTGTGTTGAACACTAATCAAAACTTTCTTTATATAAAGATTGAAAAGGGCAATAAATACACAAAATTTAAAACAGACAATTATGAGGGGTGTTACAAAATTAATTACAAAGAGATCAATTTCTCATTCAATATTCAAAACGTTTCCTAATTAATTACAAAGTAATTAATTTTTAAAATATTTTTCCAACAGAGTTTATAAATTTTATTTGAATGTACATGAGTAATATTAGAATGTGTATGAGTATATGTATGTATGGTTAAGCTATAGGGTTACAATTGTAGCACAAATTTTGAGTGATTACAGTATAAGCTATGAGTAATTAGTTTAAAGATTTAATTATTCTTATGAGATTAGTGATTAATTTAATCATGAATTAAGGTGAAAATTGAAGTGATTAGAAGCAAGAACATGAATATTTAAGGTTAATATGATCATTGAGATGTGATTGGAAGAAGACTGGATTGAAGTTGAGAGGAAAGAAGTGAAGAAATAAAGTGAAAATTTGGAAGCAAGAAAATGGTAAATGAAATGCCCTTGTTAAGCCAATACACCCTTATTACTTTATATAATACACCATTGTTATTTTATATAATTTACCCATGTTACTTTGCATAACACACCCGTCATGCAAAAGTAACACACCTATGTCATGGAAATTTTGAACATGACACGCCTTTGTCCCTTATATAACATGCTTGTATTGATTTAAAACACAACAAATAAATAGTAAGTCGATTAACTTGAGTATAAAACCATTTCTTTCTTCTTCTTCCCATCCATAAGCTTCTACACACCTTTATATTTCATTTTTCACCATTTAAGCTCTTGTTCTTCATTTTCTACCAACCAAAAGTTTTATGTTTTTCAAGTTTAAAGATGAATTACAATGATTCAAGGTTGACTCAAGGATTCAGGAGTGGAACTCTTTCTTTTCTTCTATCTATGGAAGAGTCAGGGTTTTAAGGAAAAGAGGAAATTTTAGAGGTAAGCTTTCAATCTTGCTAATTTCAGTTGTATTAGTTTAATTGAAGTTATGATTAGTATATATTAGCAAATTAAGTGCATTTATAATAGATGATTTATAGAGATGAGTTTATTGATTAGAATTTGTGGAAACCCTAGGACTATGTTTTGTTTTTATATGATTATGAGATAAATGTTAGTAAAGTTAAAGGGATATGAATTTATAGTTTGATTAGAGTGATTAAGGCATATGGTTGAGAAGTTATGATGAGAATTAAGATGAAATTATATTATAAATGATTTTCTTGTAATTATATAGTTAATTATTAGTAAGTTAAATTTAATTAAAATAATTCTATTAAGCAAATGAGAATAATATTGTATGAATTTTTATAAATTTATTGTTGCAAAAAATCTGCAAGTGCACAGGTCGTGAACAAGTAATATAGTAGTGAAGTAAAGTGTTGATCCCACGAAGAAGGGTTGACAAGTACCAAAATTAGAATTTCCTTTATTATTTAGAAAATCAAATAGGATGGAAGAAAACAAGTAAAATTAAATAGATATAATCAAAGATAAATTCAATATATATAAAAGGCTTAGGATTTAGATTTCATCAATTGACTACCTATGACTTCTCTATGTTCTCTAGATTGGTTTATCTTATTGAAATTAATGATTAGATTTCTCGAAATTATATGATGTTCTCTCTCAAGATACAACACGAGTATTCATGTTAATCTTATGTCTACTCTCGTGATTACAGTCAATTAACATAAACTCATTAAGTTTTATGAAAATCCTTAAAATAATCACAAATGAGTGTTCTTATCTCTAAGTAACACATATCCTAGGTCAATTATCTCAATGAACTAGTATTATGCTTCCACTCTTGCTACTTCACATAATACTTTAATTCATGCATTTAATGGCCAATTAATTTCAAGCATTAAGCCTTACGATTAAAGATAAATTTCAACAATCAATAACCAATCAATCAAACATAAATTACCATAGGTAAATCAAGAGATTACATTTAAATCATAGTAAAAGAAATTTAGCTACTCATGTTATTAAAAGAAAGATCAATTCAACAATTTATTTGAGAATAAACATGGATGCAAATTTTATTGAACTAAATTAAAGAATAACAAGAGTAAAGTTTAAGAATAATAACTCTTTGAATAATTTTTATTGAGGGGAGCTCTAAGCCCTTGAATCTCGAAATCTCCTCTTAACAGAAAACTAAATCTCCTCTTGACAGAAAACTAAAACCTCTAAGAACTTACAAAGTATTTGAAAGAAGAAAACTTGAGAGAATGGATAATAGAAAGGGGTGATACCAACTATTGAGAATCATACTCTATTTATAGGCAATAAAATCTAGGTTTATAAGGCTTAGAAAGTCCTTAGAATCCAAGAAAAATCAGAATACTAACTAGTCCTTGAAGTTGATTCGAATTAGGAATAAAATTTATTTAAAACAATACAACTGTATTAAGAGGTAATTTTTGGATATCAGATTATCAAATTAGGCTTTGAAGTCTCAATAATATTTGTATCTCTATCTTTTAGCTTTCCAATGTATTTTTAATCACCTAAATCCAATGTCTGTAGCTCAAGTTATGATCAAAACACTGAAAGGTATTTGAGCTGTCAATACTCGTTAGAGAGTGCACGACCGTGCATTATTTCCCATTTCTTTGCCTTTGAAAAATACTGGACAAACCCAAAATTTTGTGCATGTCCGTTCACCATTGGTCATGCATGGCCGTGCATGTTTGAAACCCTCTTTTTGCACTTTTTGTGCTTTCGATTTGCTTACGACTTCATTCCAATTGATCTTTGAACTTTCGAATTCCTCAAATTTGCATAGAAACCTTCCAAAGAACCTAGGAAAACTTGAAAATAAACTCCAAAATAAAAAGATTAACAAAAACAAATATAAACTAAATATAAACTAAACATTTGATGGATTAAGATTAACAAATACTCTTTTATATCTATCATAATTCAAGTTCATCAAATTCCCTCAAACTTAAGCTTTTGCTTGTCCTCAAGAAAAATAAGAATTAAACACAATAAGGAAATTCAATCTTCTCATGCTTATATTGAGTAACTTTTCCAAAGGCCTCAAGAAAATTAATATTTACAAACAATATATCAAATACATTACAAATCAAGCTTCCATCTCAAATTCAAAACAAACCTCCTTTTGATCATGCCTTGAATAACCATGCATTAAATCAATCACAAAGAAATTGTTGCACTTCAGATAGGCATATACACACTTAATATCTTTAAATACCTCTTTCAAAAGATATAAAATAGAAGTACAAATCTCATAGGCATGTTTATGCAAACAATCTCCACTAATGAAATTCACAAATCAAGAGAGATCAATAGGACTTTACTAGGCTTGTAATGGGGCTTACAAAGGATGTTTGGCTAAACAAAGAAAAGGCTAAATGAACAAAAGTAAGATAATTCTACCAAATTTACACAAGAAAATTAATAGTTCATTATTTTTTTTAAAAATAAAATGATGGGACGAGATTTCAGAGATGCACCCGAACATCCCAGCTAAGCTGGTATCTTATTCGCATCGAACATCATAAAACTCACCCAACTCTTTATTGAAAGAAGAAAAATAATTATAAATTACAAGAGAATTGAACAAAGAAATCAACTACGTGAAAAATGATAATTGGGCATACACATACCATCCTGTCCTACTAAATGATAACAAAAAAAAGGAGGGTAATGCCACCAAGAAGCGTTGTTGGAACCTAATGCTTTGGAAGCTAGTGCATCATAAACTTTATTTCCTTCACGGTAGACATGAGTCACAGCAAAATTCATTTGACTAACATAGTGTAAACATTCCATCCATTGAGAATTTTTAATGTTGGATCACTTCACTTCAAGCACTATTCTTCCTCAATATTTTTTTCTTTTAAGCACTTTTCATATCATCACCAATAACATAATTCCAAAGTTAAGAAAGAATTGATAATTTTTATTTGCATTTCATTTAATTTTCTTGCTTTCCTCCAAACTAATTTTAAGCCCAAAGGTGACCTTTTTTTTTTCAGTTTAGAATGAATAGCACCCTCTTTATTAGAGATCCTTATTTTCTTTTAAATTCCATAGTTCCCTTTTTCTTCATTAGAATATAAATTTGGCAAAAGTATCTCACAAACAATGTGAAAGGTAACAATTAAGGTTTATAATCAAAAGAAAAGAAAGTTTAAATAAACAAGGCACAAGGGGGTAAACTAGGAAAAAAAATAAAACAATGGTGGATACAAGTAATAAGGCTAAACAAACAATGCTAAATCATTTCCTCTCTCAAAGTAAATTTAAAATTTCACCTCAAAAGTTCACAAAAACATGTTCTAAGATAAGTAAGGCAAATGAAAATAAAAATTGTGTAGAAGCCCTCTCTAAATAAGCACACACAATTTCAATGTAATCAATTTAAAGCAAAGTTTATCAAAACAAAATCTCAATAAAAGTTAATTTCTTACCCAAAATAGTTGCTCAACTTGAAATACTTCAATAAATTATCCATAAATATCAATCATAATTTATACTTGGCCTTAATAAAATTATTCAACACAAGCAAATTCATCAATAAAAGAGTAAAAATTTTAAAATTTATCCATCAAAACACAAAGAAACAACTAAAAATAACTAAAAACACAAACAAACTAAACCTCCCCCAAACTTGCAATTGACATTGTCCTCAATGTCAAAAGAAACAAATGAAAATAAAGAAAATACTCCCTCTTGTAGACAGGTGGATTCCAAATTTATAGGCATGAGGTGTATTCCACTTCCTTGCTCCCTAAAAACATTAATAATCAATACTGAAGCAAGCATGAGAGGTTAGTTACACAAAAAGAAAAAACTAAGAATAAGAGACAAAATTAAAGAAAAAGAAATAAAGTTCAGAACATGAGTTGCCCCCCAAGAAGCGCTTCTTTAAAGTCAATAGCTTGACTTTGGCTAGGTCTTCATCAAGGAGGATAATATACAAAGTACAACATCCCTATAGTTGCACATACCTTCGCCAATTTGGAGGAGTCCAATCATCTTAATTTGAGCCTGCATGGAAAAAGTTTAAGATGAGAATTATTCAACAAATTACAAATAAGCTCATACTTTCAAAAAACTTTCCAACAAGCTCTTTTTCTTGCTCTAAATTTTCTTAAGAAATTGAGATAGGAATGTAATGGTGTTGACTGAAGAGTTGGTCTCACATCCCGCTTCGCAAGGTGCGATGGTCCTAAGGCATGGGTAGGCATAAGGCCACCAAAAACCCGTAAAATCCATCTAACATATAATCCTCATGGCATCATAACAACTAATAATACATATGCTCATCCTAAGATCAGAACCTGAATACACATACATCTAATCCATCTCATCACATGCTTATAATCAAGTCCACATACACATATTCATTTACTCATATTTTCATAATGCTTATAACATTCTAGTAATAATAATTAGTCAATACATATATCATCATTCACATACTTGCCATCTAATCCAAAATAATATCCCTCTCAACACTCATGGAACACTAAAATATACTTCAATTATAAATACAATAATACGAAGAAATTACATTAATCAACTTGGTTCTCTAGGAAGAAGAATGTATGAAGAACCAATATGATAAACTTCTAATCTCCATAAAAAAAAATGGAATCATTAATGAGATAAAGCAGTGAGTAAAGAATATACTACCATATTTGTGAGGTTAGGTAATGTAAGGCTAGCTTACAAGGATGGTATTGGTTTATAACTCATTAAATAGATTCTTATGGCTCGAATGGTTCAAATATCAATTATAATACAATAATGGATAGGTATATATCTCATAAAGGATGTATAGCTCATAAGTGTATGGAAATAGAAATCTTGCTTGTAAATAAATATTAGGAGTAGAGGCACTTTATTAGCATACTCCCCTCGTAAAAATAAGAATTGAGACTGGATTAGCATACTTTTCCTCATAATAAGAGTAAAGGTTACCCTTCCTAGATAGGGGTAAGATATTATACCCTATCCATTGGGTTACAATGTGTACAATGTCTGATGATTAACCCACATCAATCGAGAATTTCTATTCCATTCAAGATTATCAACATATAGATAAGAATAATTGAGATTCTCATACTCATAGGCATATAAATATCATATGGTTCTCATATTCAAATAAACTTTTAAGGTTCACATGGTTCTCAAAAGTGAATAATAAATAGCAATTGGCCATTCAAGAAATTATAAGGTCTCATGAAGCATTTATGGTTCAACAAATTATTCTCATGCTCTTCTCATGGTGGTTCATACAAGAAGATAGGCTTTATGTCTTAGCAATTCAAGTACAAGAATAGTAGTATATTTTCTACTCACTTTAGCCAAAATGAATCCTCTACAAACTCAATGGAAGTCCTCTATCACATCAAGCAATGGGGATTATCACACCCATCACCCTCCTCATCAAGCCTTATATGAGGAACTATACATATAAACATATACAATGATAAACACACATCAATTCATGCTCTTGAATCTCTATACACATGCTAACACATCTTATTCTCGCCTTAGACTAAGACTCATATGAGAAAAATGGAGGAAAACCAAAACCCTAACTTACCTCTTCACAATGTGCTTCAATAAGGATGAAGAACAATGAACTCTTGAAATCCTAGATCCTTCAATTGATGTTGGTGAAGCAATAAATGAAGTTTCTTTGCATTTATTGTGTGTGGGGTTAGTGTTTCTCTTAGAGACTTAGGGTTAGAAACTCAAAAAATGCAATAAATGAATTGATTATAACTTTTAATTCCTTTATATAGTAGACTTGTCAAATCTGCCCCCCGACACTAGTCACTTTAGTGACTTAGAGCCACGGGCATGACTTATCTGATCTTTAGCTACTATCCCAACATTAGTCACAGTAGTGACTTAGAGTCACTGGTGTGACTAGCTAATGTTCACGCTATTGCTCATGGTATTTCTTTTCCTTTAAATTTTAGAAGCAATAACGGTAGTTACTGTTGGTAACGGGCTTGACTAATAGCTTCTATAATAACTTTTACTTCTGTGTCTCGGGTATCCAATCCAAAGTTAAGTCACGGTAGTTATCTTAAGTAATGGGCGTGACCAACGTTACAATAACAAAACTTAAAAAATGCAAGCTAAAAATCCAAGTCTCAACCCATAACCCAAACATACACTTAACATGCAACTCATAACTCATAAATACTCATGATACGTATCTCGTAACTCATAAACATGATCAAATGAATGCACATACAAATTTGGGGTATTACATTCTCCCCTCTTTATAAAAATTCATCCTTAAATTTTGCAAATATACACTGTATATATGATTTACACATGAAACAAATGCGGATACTTATGTAACATCTCTTGTTCACTTTTCCAAGTACATTCCTCTACACCATGATTATTCCATTGTACTTTTACCATTGTTATCTCTTTGTTCTTTAGCTTCTTCACTTGATGATCAATAATTGCAATTGGTATCTCCTTATAAGCCAAGTCCTAATCTACCTCAATAGCTTGTGATTGCAACACATGTGATGGATCTGGCATATACTTCCTTAACATAGACACATGAAACACTGGATGCACATAACCCAAATTAGGTGAAAGAGCTAGCTTGTAAGAAACATTACCAACTCTTTTCAACACTTCAAATGGCCCAACAAATCTTGGTGAGATCTTCCCTTTCTTACCGAATCTCATAACACCTTTCATATGAGAGACTTTAAGGAACACATGGTCTCCTATGGAAAAGTTGATATCTTTCCTCATCAGATCGGTATAGCTTTTATGTCTATTGAAGGCTGTCTTCAATCTTTCTCTTATAATCGGCACTTTCTCTGAAGTCTCATTAATCAAATTAAGACCTTCAAGGTGCTTGTCTCTTACCTCTGTCCAACACACTGGCGATCTACACTTCTTGCCATACAATGTCTAATAAGGTGCCATAAAAATGGTGGAATGATAGTCGTTGTTATATGCAAACTCTATCAAAGATAAGTACTTATGCCAACTTCCACCAAAGTCAAGCACAAACATTCTTAGCATATATTCTAAGGTCTGTATGGTTCTTTTTGATTGCTCATTTGTTTGTGGATGATAAGTTGTGCTAAAATCCAACTAAGTATCCAGTTTCTCTTATAACTTATGCTAGAATCTAGATGTGAATTGAGTATCTCTATTCGATATGATGGATATTGGCACGCAATGTAAGCTCACTATCTTGTTCATATACAACTGTGCATACTGAGTTACGGTGTAAGTGGTATTCTCTTCTAGAAATGGGATGACCTGGTCAATCTATCTACAATCACCCAAATAAAAGCATAGCCCTTAGGATTCCATAGAAATCCTACTACAAAATCCGTCGTGATGCATTCCCATTTCCACTCAGGTATCTTAATCTCTTATAATAGACTAGATGACTTTTGATGTTCAAACTTGACTTGCTGACATGTCAAGCACGAAGACACAAATTTAACCATATCTTTCTTCATACCAAGCCACCAATAACAACTCTTCAGGTCAAGGTACATCTTGATTGCGCTTAGATGAACACTGTACGATGCTTGATGGATCTCTTTCATGATCTTCTCTCTAAGATCATTCACATCTGGTACACATATTCTTTTAGCATGCATCAACACATCATCTTGCAACTCAAATTATGCTACTTGACCTACTTGAACTTCCTTTCTCAATTTGACAAATGAAGGATCATTGTCTTGCAAAGCCTTAATCTCATCAATCAATTTGGGTTTCGACTAGAAGTAAGCAATCAACACTTGAGATTCATAAATCTTAAATTGTAACCCCTTGTTGAATAAGATCTTCAACTCTTTCACTAATGGTCTCTTTCCTAATGTAATATGGGCTAAACTCCTATAGATTTTTGTTGCCCAATATGCATTAAGAAGGGAGGGAAGGGGTTGAATTGGTGGGTAATTTAAAAAAATAATTTAAATGAGTAAGGAAGAAGGAAAATAATGAACACCAGAATTTATAGTGGTTCGGATTATAACCAATCCTACATCCACTCCCCAACCTCAATTGGGTATTTCACTATCAATGGAGTTTTACCAAGTTCACTTTCAACTTAGTGTTTAAGCTCACACCAAACTTTACAAGTGTTTTTTCAA
>CATKHJ010025475.1:0-14786 GCA_949750685.1 Vernicia montana | reverse complement strand
ATTTGCACCCAATTGCCTTCTTTCCCTTCGGAAGACTAGCTAGTTTCCATGTCTGATTCTTTTCAAGGGACTGCATTTCTTCATTCATGGCATTCCTCCACTTTTCCTTTTCAGAACTTTGAACTGCTTCTCGAAAAGTGGTAGGAATTCCATCATCTTCAATTGGTGATGCATAAGCCACCATATCAACAAAGCGAGCAGGCTTTTGAATTTTTCGTTGTGGCTTCCTCAATGCAATCAGTAAGTGTTGCTGTGTAGGTTCTTGGGTTGGAAACTCTTCTTCTTCAAACTCCTCATCTACTGTAGAAGTGTCTTCTTTATCTGACTCCTCATCTACCAAAGGAGTATCTCCACCAGATACATCTTTCTTTGCTAGGTCAATTCTTCTTTCAAACTTCACATGTTTTGGAGTACTCTCCACTTGTTGCGGAGTACCATCAGACTGCTGACTAGTTACCTTCTCCAACATGGTAGACTCATCGAAGGTAACATCCCTGCTAAAAATTATCTTATTCATCTCTTGACACCAAAGTCGATACCCTTTCACTCCAGATGTAATCCCCATAAAGAATGTTTTTTTAGCTCTTGGATCTAGCTTCGATTCCTTAATGTGGTAGTATGCAGCGGAACCAAACACACGTAAGGAATCATAATCTGTAGCAGGTTTTTCAGACCACATCTCCAAAGGCGTCTTCCCTCCAATAGCAGTTGATGGTAGTCGATTAATAAGATGACTCTCATATATCACCGTCTCAGCCTAAAATTGTTTGCCCAACCCAGCATTAGACAGCATACACCGAACTTTCTCCAGCAATGTTTGGTTCATGCGTTCTGCCACCCCATTCTGTTGTGATGTATTTCTGACGGTAAAGTGTCTGATAATACCTTCAGCTTCGCAAACTTTCAGAAATGGATCACTTCTATACTCTCCACCATTGTCAGTGCGGAGATATTTGATTTTTCTGCCAGTTTGAGTCTCCACCACCTTTTTCCACTTGGTGAAAATTGGCAACACTTCATCTTTAGTCTTCATAGTGTACACCCACACCCTTTGGGAAAAATCATCAACAAAAGTAACATAATAGTGTTTTCCTCCCAATGACGTTGTCTTGGAAGGCCCCCACACATCTGAGTGAACATAATCCAAAATATCCTTGGTATCATGGATTGCTGTATCAAATTTCACTATTGTTTACTTCCCTTTGATGCAATGCTTACAAAAATCTAATTTGTAAGCCCGAACTCCTTTCAACAATCCTTGATCTATTAAAAGTTTCAAGGATTTTTCACTTGTATGTCCCAAGCGCATATGCCAAAGCCTGGTTGATTATTATTCATTTAATTTATTTCCTCATTCTCCTTCTTTTTCTTCTTCTATTTTTTCTTTTTTTAAAAAAATTAGGAAAATTTTAGTAAATTAGCTTAATTTGTAATTTATATTTAAATTAATAATTTCATTTTAAATTAGCAGTTTTAGTTATTTAGTTAAACTAGTAATTTTAGTACTTTTATTAGTTTAAATTACTGTTAATATTAGTTATTAATTTTTTAAATTTAATATTGGTTAATTTTATTTTTTTTTAATTTAAATTTACCGACGGAATTTTTAAATATTAAAAAATACTAAAATATAATTACCGATGGATTTACCGACAGATTTTTAAAAATTAAACATATTAAAAATATTTTTACCAACAAAATATTTAAAATTCTGAATATTTTGAATAAATTCACTAATCTTTTTTTTTTTTTTTTTTTTTCCTAATGGGGATTAGCGGCGTAATTTTTCATCGCGATTTTTACCAACAAATACACCACAAAATATTGAAGGAAATTCCGTTGGTAATTTATTGACCGACGAATTGAAATTCTCTCAAGTAACCTTACGTATTTTTATTTTTTCTAACAAAATTGAAATAAAAATAAATATTAATCTAGTTCAGTTGGAATATATTTATTGAATATGATTAGATAATTTAGTTTGGTTGATAAAAGAATTTGCTAATATTCTTATCAATCAATGTTTGATTCTTGGGACTAAATTATAAATGATATATTTTTTTTCATTTACCAATTCTTTAATCCAAACATGAATAGTTTGTTTTTAACTAGATCACATAAATAAATTTAATACAATATGTTAAAATTGACTGATAATTTCACTTTCCTGATAAATTATTAAAAAAAAGAAATTCAAGAGAAGTGTCAATAAATTTAATACAATGTGTTAAAATTGACTGATAATTTCACTTTCCAGATAAAAAAAATTAAAAAAAAAAAATTCAAGAGAAGTGTCAACTATACATGCACGAGTTGGACTATGTTGCAAGCTTTACTATCATCTCATTCATTTCACTTAAAATATGCCCTTCAACACACGTCAATGCAAGTGAATCACATTTATCCAGCAATCATATCTTTATAAAAATCAAGGATGATGGAGATTTTAATCGATTACAGAAGAGTGGTCAAACTCAAACTGAATAAACCAAATATAATGGGTAACTAAAGGAGACCCACTATGGAAAGTTACATATTAACTACTATCATTTATCATTTATCTAGCCTCCAACAATGAGAAGGTGATTTCATTGGTAGAATTCGATTCAAGCTTTCCTGATGAAAAACCAGATTCAGCAGGACCTCTATCCTTATAAAAACCAGGTTGCTTAGGCTGAGGCAATTCATTATCACTGCCCAATATCATAACAACAGAAGCCATGTTAGGCCTTTCCTCAGGATGTTGTTGCACACATAGGAGACTAATTTGGACACATCGAATTACTTCTGATAGATTATATGTGTCTCCTAAATGCACATCAATCAGCTCTAATGGCTTGCCTTCTTTCCACAATGTCCATGCCTATTGTACACACAAAAAAATCTTTAGTAAACGTATTAGCTCAAATTGCAGATACCAAATAAAAGGGATTAATTTCTGTCATCGTCTCCCAACTTATCAGTAATCCCAATTAAAAGCCTTGTATTTTAATTTTAATAACACTAATGTCTAGTTCCAATCAATTTTAAGTCGGAATATTAATCTGGACTGCACGAGGCATTTTAAATAAATGAAATTTGTGTCATCTAAGTATAATTTATTAATAGAGTGCATGTTGATATTTTAGATTAAATTTTATCGAAATTAAGTATTGGTAGAATTAACGTTATTAAAATAAAAATATAAAACTTTTTATATTACAAATTGAATTGAGGGATCATAATGTAGAATGAAAAGTGAAATTAACCTCAAATAAAAGCATATTGACTCTTACATGACCAATAAGGTTTAGACCGCAGCTTGGATGATAAAAGCCTCTACTTTTCTTTCCACTTATTATCTCAAGCAGTAAGACACCATAGCTAAAGACATCAGATTTCACTGAGAATAACCCATCAGTAGCATATTCTGGTGCCATATAACCACTGCAGAATTTAAACAAATTGAAGGGAAGCACATTACCAATGAGTCAAGCCCAAATATAAAAGCAACAGAAGTAACACTTACTATGTTCCAACCACTCTATTTGTGTTTCCTTCAGTCTGGTCTCCTCCAATAGTTTTAGCCAAGCCAAAATCTGAAATCTTGGGATTCATTTCTTTATCCAATAAAACATTACTTGCTTTGAGATCTCTGTGTACAACTCGCAATCTTGAATCTTGATGAAGATAGAGAAGTCCTCGAGCAATCCCACAGATAATGTTAAAACGCATGGACCAATCTAGTAGTTTGCCTCTTGTTTTATCTGGAAAGTTTTTCGTTCATGTCATTAATTAATTCACTCTGAAAAAAAAAAAAAAAAAAAAAGATAACTAGATATTTTTAAGGGTTTTGACGGATGATCCAAACCAAAAATGAAAGTGTCCAGGCTTTTATTAGGCGTATATTCATAAATGAGCATCTTCTCATTTCTTTGTATGCAACAACCAAGAAGCTTTACAAGATTTCGGTGTTGAAGCTTGGCTATCAGAATCACTTCATTTTTGAACTCCTGAAACCCTTGTCCAGAACACTTAGACAACTTCTTCACCGCGATCTCTTGTCCATCTGCTAGTTTACCCTGGAAGCAATATTTGTAGGAAGCTTGTGGATATTGCAGTGAAATAAAAATAAAAAAAGATTTGCGGGTTAATTTCACTCACAGTCCTTGAACATATATATGACCACATTGCATTGTTATTCCTTGACTTCAATTTGTAACATAATAGTGTTTCAAACAATGACAATAAAATAAATGGAAGTATAAAACAAAGATATTTATTTTCATTCACCTTGTAAACAGGCCCAAAACCACCTTCTCCTAGCTTGTTGTCTATTGAAAAGTTGTTGGTCGCACTAGCTATTGCATTTATGTGAAGCAAAGGTAGCTCCATGTCTTCCTGTTGTTCATCATGCTGCTGGTCAACATCTTCTTTGTTTTCTGTTTCCTCTGGAACGAAGCATAAGGATTTTGAATTATAGGCAGTTTTGTCACAGATTATCCAATATTTGTTCCAAAAATATTTTTGAAGGTATTGACAGTAAGTAACTCCACCTCTTAAGCTTGCTCTGCTTCTGCGAATATAGTAGCCGATGACAAGTATCCCAAAACACATGGCAATCCCAGCTGCAATTATCACTAGTATCTTCACCCTTGTCTCAACCTTTGCCTCTTTAGAATGAAGCAAAATGAAAAATGCTTAAGTTACTGCTAAAAACAGAGAAATGTGCGACTTCACTAACTCCTAGTGCGAAGTGCTAAAATATGAATATTTCATCCTCATGCTTATGAACCAACAATTGAAAAAAAAAAATTAACTCTAATAAAGATTAGCATACCTAAGTCAGAAGCAGACATACGGATATATAGATCCTGACCAAAGTCATACTGTCTCATATCAATCAGATCACCAAACCAGATAGCACAGCCACTGCCTCCTCTTCTAATATCCAAGTTCGTGTAGGCTGTGCAATTACAATTTTCTAAGCATTTAGCTTTGCATTCCTCAAGATTCATACTTCTGTTCACCCAAGAATGAACGGTATCTGGCAATTTCAAACCCTTAAATTTTACAAATCCTTCTCCATTTTGGCATATTAATGGATTATTTCGAACACAACCTTGAGACCAGTCTGATGCTTTCCAACTTTCTGGTGAAGCAGGAGTGAATCCTTTCAAGCAGTGACAAACTGTTGGTTCTGTAATAATGCAGTTTCCAAATGGACCGCATAGGCCATATCTGTCACAATAGTCTCTTGGCACAGATGAATAAAGCCTCCAAGTTTTATTTTCTGCATCCCAATTGTAGCGTTGCCTTGTGTTAGTAGTCTGATTCAAAACAAGCCTAGAAATTATTGATTTGTTTCTTAGGTTGTAAATGTAGTACACCTCCTTTTCATTATTAACAAAATCATTTTCAAAAATTTCATTTTTCTGAAACATCGGCGAACCACTACTCCCAATACCATTCCAGGAAGCAGACCGGTAGATTATGTTGGAGCCCTTCCATGTAATTCCCTCAGGATTATTATTATTTAGCACAATACCCCATGTCAAGTCTCCTGGAGAAGGATCATCTGAGCTATTCCATGCTGATAGACGGCGATCAAGACCAGTAGTCAAGTCCTATCCAAACTTCATTCCTGCAAGTAGTGTATCAGAAGGATAGTCAAAGCTTTCCCACAAAGAGTTTCCAGAATAACTGCTATCTTTTTCATTCCTTATGACCAAATTCCCAGAATCAAGGAGTTCTGCTATTGGATTCTGTGCTATTTTCTTTAAGTTGGATGACCAAACAACACTCTTGTTCTTACTAAGAAGTACTAGATATCCTGTGTTGTTTAGAATCAAAATTCCTGAAGAGTCATTGATTGGATTGACCCTGTTTGCAACCCAGACAACAGTTGCAGGGTCAATCCTGTACCAGATTCCTACGTAACGGTTTCTTGAACTTCCAGGACTAAAGAATCCAAGTTCAAAGCTTCCATCTTTTGAAACTAAAGTGCTTCCACTGCCATCATCAGCAAGAGACTGAGACAAAGTAATGGTATCGATTGCATTTGAGTTTGTGGAGAAGAAAACTATGAAATTAGCAGTGATAAAAATAAAAAAAAGAGCGTTCATTGATTTGAGAACAAGGAGTCTTTTGGATAACAAGTTACAAATGAAAGAGTGAATTCAAGAAAAGTGCATATTTTAATTATCTAAGAATGAAATATTGCGTCACTTTTGAAATTTGTTACGTAAGAATTTAAAAAAAAAAAAAATCTATGTAATAGCAAAAGAAAAGGTGTAATTGATGGATCTGTACCCTGGAAACCTGACCCACTCAATACTCTTTCCTTGGTTTCCTTCAAATCTGTTACCTACCATGACCGGAAATCTAAATTCAATTGTCCAATCATAGGAATACACAACTTTACCCGCTGTTTTTATTTTCTAATTGGACGGTTGACTGAGTTTACAATCTGGTTTTATCTTAGTAATAATTGCTCTGTTGTTTTCAAGTAATAACAGCCATATTGCTACAAAATGAAATTACTTTTGTATGTATATTTTCTGTTTCTGCGACCCAGGCATTGGCAGGATGTACACATACAACATAAGAGTGAATGACTATTTAGTCTCAATGATTTGGTCAAATACACTAACACTAATCAGGACTTTGTGTTTTTAAAAATTCATTATTTAATCTCTCTATTATGCAATTGTCGAATAATTTCATCCTTCTGTTAACATCATCAAAATTATTATTTCACAATTAATTAGGTACTTATTTCGTTAGTTTTTTATTTTTATCATGTTATACTTCCTAAAATCACAAATAATAGTCTACATTTCTTTTTTGATCTCCCAAAAAAAAAAAAAAAAATCCACTTTTCTTTTTAAGTTAAATTTATTATTATATTTTCAAATATGTAATTTAGTGTACTTATAATCAATTACTTTATTTTAGAATAATTAATGCTATAAGTGGCCATATTGAAGGTAAAATAGTAAAACAAACACAATTTTTTAATTTTTGTGCTAAAATAAAAGTGAATTATTTTCAATTGGAGTACATAAAATGGTTATCAATTGGTTCTAAATTAATTTGTGGTTACCAATTGTACACACAAATTTCATGTCCTGAAATTAATTAAAGATAAGAAAGAAGTAACAAATATCAAATTTTATTTTATTAAAAAGAGTCAGAAGACCACCATGCCTGGTTCCATCCCCATCTCTCCCACCACCACTAACCCAACTGTCACACCCCGACTCTAATGGTATGACGGTCCTAGGGCATAGGTAGCTTTAAGACTATCAAACACCCGTAGAACCTAATAAACAATCAACTTGGATCAACAATAATCAATCTTACAATATGTCTAAGCAATCATTCAATATCAATATTCATCATTCATTACGATAAATGTATCAACAATTCCATATGTTTCCAATGTTCACTATAGATCAAGAATCAAATCGTATACTATCATCTATAATGAACAATGGCAAAACAATACATCAATGGACAATCCAAAAGAATTATTCTATCTATGTTAATACCCTCAAAAGTATACTACGGAGCAACTATAGAATGAAACATCCACAATGGTGCAATACATATAGATATATAAGTCCAAAACTGTGCATCACAATTAGCTTTTTGTGGAGAAGGGATCAAGAAGCTTTATCATTAATAAATCTATCATTTTCAACTCTAACACTTGAAATCCATAATTGAAGAAGGGTAAGCCTTCAACTTAATGAGATTATGAAACATATTTATACTTGTGGGTTCTCAATGAATAATAATAATTGGTTCAACAATTGAAATATCAATAAGCAATACAATGATCAAAAAGTGTTTATCAATAACAATAGTGTGCCTAGAAGAAATGGAATAAATCAATCAATTTAGATGGAACAATAACAATCAATCAATCAATAGTGGAATACAAATGGGCGGGACGAACCACCATCTCTATAAGCATCTATAACAATCAATAAGGGCAGTAACTTCTTTCTTTTTATGCATGCTTGGTCAAGCACACGCTTAGAGTACATGGTCATTTTTAGGTAGGACACTGATATATTGTACTCTATCAGTTGAGTTACCGGTGCAATGGTCTAATGGATTATCCCCATTAGTATAGGCATTTTATCACATTTGGTTTAGCTAGGTCATGGTTCGGCAGTTTCAATATCAATAAACATTAATCCAAATGGCTGTCATTTCAATCAATGGATTCAATATTCAATATTAATAAATATATCAATTGGCTAATAAAGAACGATAGCAATATCAATAATAATGAACAATGAAAGGAATTTCGATTCAATCTTTGACATTCAATGGTTCAATAAAGAATAATATTTATTCAAGGTGGTTCACATGCATAAATATATTTCATAACTCATCTCAATAGCAAATTACTCCAAATCCAAGCACAACACTTTATCTTGGATGGAAATCCTCAATACCTTGGCCTACACAAAAATGGCCAATCAACAATAATCAATCTAGAGTTCATAAAACTCTAACCCTAAGGTTGAATTTTCTAATTCCATGAAAGAATAACTGGCCAAAGGTACAAATACGATCCTCTCCTTTGTGCTGATGCTTAAATGAGTCCTTAATATTTTTTTTTGTCCCATTAGACCCTTAACTTTTCAAAATGGCATATATAAAACTCTCTTCGTTGGACTGATGCTCAAGTGAGCCCTTAATATTTTTTTTTGTCCCATTAGACCCTTAGCCTTTTTAAAATGGTACATATAAAATCCTCTGTCCATAATTTAGGATTTTTGTCAAGTGATATTAAAAATAAAAAAAATTAATATCTATGCACCTACGCATTAATTTTTATTTTTGTATAAATATTTTTTAAACTATTTGGAGAAAATTTAATATTTGTGAAATTTAAAGTTAATAAAATTAATTAATTAAAATATTACAAATTTAATTTAATATAAAATGACTTCTTAGTTCTTATACATTAAAATATAATTTATAAAAAAAATATATATTTTATAGTTTAATAAAGATAAAATATATTTTATCTTTATTTTAAAAAAAAATTCAAAACCGAGAGAGATTAAAAAAATATATATTTTATCTTTATTAAAATATAAAATATAATTTTTTTTATAAATTATATTTTAATGTATAAGGATTAAGAAATCATTTTATATTAAATTAAATTTGTAATATTTTAATTAATTAATTTTATTAACTTTAAATTTCACAAATATTAAATTTTTTCTAAATAGTTTACAAAATATTTATACAAAAATAAAAATTAATACATAGGTGCATAGATATTAATTTTTTATTTTTAACATCACTTAACAAAAATTCTAAATTATGGATGGAGGATTTTATATGTATCATTTTGAAAAGATTAAGGGTTTAATGGGATTAAAAAAAATATTAAGGGCTCACTTGAATATCAACCAAAAGGAGAGGGTTTTATATATACCATTTTGAAAAGATTAAGGGTCTAATGAGACTAAAAAAAATATTAAGGGCTCACTTGAACACCAACCCAAAAGAGAGGGTCTTATTTATACCTTTGGCCAAGAATAACTCAATCCCATCTCAATAGCATTTATATCACATAATCCTTAAAGAATAATTTATAGCCTTAAGGTTCAATTCTAGGGTTCTATCAAAATAAATCTATCAATCTATCAATTAATCACTTGCAATAAATATCATTTATGACTTCTATACAACACACAAATGATACTAAAACACTCTATTAATAAAACCCATAAAGAAATTTGAAAGAGTCTCAACATACCTAAAATTATCTCATTCCTCTTCCAACCAAATTCCTAAGAATTAATAGAGGAATTTCTCTTAGATCTTGTGTATCACTTGTTTCCTTGAGTATTAATGACTAATTTTAGCTTTGGATGAGCATTAATAAAGTTTTGGTAGGGTTTGGGAGCTGTTGGAACCGGAGTAAGTGAATATAAATCTTATTTTTCTTGTTTTGGGCTGCTGCTCTCTTTTTATAATTTCCGATGATGAACGAGCGTTCATCCTTCATGAACGAGTGTTGATGCTCAATTCCAGAATTATTACTATTCATACAAAAGCCTTTTGTACGAACATTCATACTAAAATCCCCACAAATTACCGTTCATATAGAATAAATTCTAATGACCGTTCATGCCTGTTACAAGCCAAAACTTCATCCATTCTTACTCACAATCCCCCAAACTCATTCCAACACATCCAAATAATCTTTAAACTATCTCATAAGGCTATAATCCTATTCCATAAGCATCATTCCATCACAATCAACACATCCATGGTTCAATATCAATAATAGCACCTAGAACAATCAATATATGAATCAAATGTCAAAGGAATATATATACAATACATAATGTACAACTTAACTCAATCATAAAGGAACAAAACATATATACACAATCAAAGTCTTAGGTGTTACACTAACCAAGCCTTTCAACAACCCCAGTGTCATTAATTCCCCTTCTACAGCCCTTTTTGTTTATAATCTCCCCTCTAATTGGCCTTCTCTTGGTTTGAGAAGAATTTTTGAATGGCATGGTTCAATCAAGGATGTTTTTATTCCTAGAAAGCTTACTAAAAAGGGCTATAGATTTGGGTTTGTTAGGATGGTTAACGCCATCAACATCCAAGATATCATCAAGAAGGTGCATGGAACTTGGATTAGCGATAAGAAAATTGAAGTCTATATTGCTAGATTTGAGAGAGCTTTTCTTTTTCCTGTTAAACCACAGCTAGACAAATCTTCATCTTTAGACCCTCTTCCAAGGAACAAAGGCAGTACGTTACATTGTTAAAGGTGTAAAAGGTAATAGGATTGATCAGACATATCCCTTGAGTTATGATAATAGCAAGATCGATTGTGAATGGTTAAAAAGAAGTCTTGTCGCTTACGCCCACCATCCTGAATCTATTCCTATGTTGCATGATAACTTTTATGCCCAAGGTTTTTCTAACTTCTTCTGCATACCTATGGGAGGTAATATGGTTCTTCTTACCTTCCACTCAATTGAAGATATGAAAAATATGTTAGATGGTGGGATTCATTGGCTCAGTGAAAGGTTTAAATGCATTAAACGTTGGGAAACTAATGATGTGTGTAGGAAACACTTTGTTTAGTTAAAGGTTGAAGGGGTTCGCCTTAATGTTTGGGATTTCGACTTTTTCTATCATATTATTTTAAAATGGGGAAATTTAGTTTCTTTAGACAATTCAACATTAAAAATAAATAAATAAATAAATCTTAATGCAGCTAGAATACTAATAACAACTCCCATACCTGTATGCATAGATAAGGTTGTTAGTGTCAAAATCTCTGAAAAACTTTTCTCCATTAGAATTATTGAAGAAGTTGTCAATGGAATCTTTCCAGTTCTTGGTCCTTACAGAGGTGTTCCTTGTAAAGGGGTCCATGATCCGTATGCTAAAATTCAACCCTCACCTTTAGTTTCTAACGGCTGTGAGGATAGGTTAGTTTTTTCAACTTCTCAAAGGTTCTGATGGTGCTTCAGACGATGACATCTTGCATTCCTAAGAGAGTTTTGAATCCTCTCCTATTAATATTAATAAAGTGAGCGGCCCTTCTGCCCCCCACTCTCTTGAAATATATAATGTTAACCTATCTTCAAATGATGTTATTCTCGTTTCCCTCTCACGTGATGTCTCCCCCTTGTCCCACTCGAGTGCAATTGAAGTGGGCCTAAATGATATGTCTATCAGGCCTTTGGAAGGGCCTGAAGATGATGGGTTTTCAGTTGGTTTGCTTAACACTTCCTTGTCATATGTCTTAGGGCCTGCAATACTGCAATCTCCTTCTCCATCTTCTAATGATAATCGAAATTCCTCGAACTCTTTCAACCCTCTTACTAGTTGTGATCCTTTCCCTTTCCAAGTTGGGGGCTCTATATCTTATGGACTACGCTCTCATTCATTTGATGATTATCAGCTCATCATAACTAATGGAAAGGAAAGGAAAGGGCTCTATATCTGATGGACTATGCTCTCATTCATTTAATAGTTGAGATTTCAGAAAGCTGGTCCTTGCAATTGAGACTTAAGTTTCTCCACCTGTGGATGTAATCAATGACAGACTCATCTTCTTATTGGTGTGAATTAATGAGCTCAATCAAGTTGACTATGCGACGGGTTCTGTAGAAACGACTTAAGAATGCCTCCTCCAATTGATTTCAATTATCAATTGATCCAAACCACTCAAAGGCGTTGCCTTTCAATAAACAAACAAATTGCTTGACCATGAGATCTCCACCCGTGCCTGCACTATTGCAAGTCTCAATGATGTGAGCTACATGTTGTCTTAGATTGCCTTTACCATCAAATGGATGAAAATTCGGTGGTTGATAATTTTGTTCCCATGTATGTTTTAATGATGCCCAAAACTTGGTTAAATTAATTGAAACATTATTGATCTTTTGTCTCCAAGTGTTTATTGCCTATAAGGAATAATGGACATAACACATTACTCACCCCCATTACGTTTCAAGTGTTTCTAAGTGCTTTTGCAGCTTGCAGAGAATAACGGGCGTTACAAATCACTCACCCCCGTTATGCTTAAATCACAATTCAAGATTTCAGACAAAGATAAAATTCACGGGAGTTACCAATCCTTCACGGCCATTACCTATTTTTTAGTAACATGTGTTACTCTTTAATAACGACTGTTACCACCTGAAGGACAAAATGAAGGAACCAAACAGAGCCTTAAGTTACCCCCCTTACCAACAAGCTCACGACTATTATAATTGACCAGTAACAATTGTTACATCTTATTCATGGGCGTTACCTGTCATTTTCAAGCATAATTTGGGAAGATTTCTAGCATTTGAAAGTGACGCAGGAGTTGTTAGAAGTCATTTTCAAAGCAGAACAATCACATTTCGAATTGAAATTGAAGACCTATATATATATATATATATATATATATATATATATATATATATATATATATATAATGTTCCTAAGTGAAGAGTGAGCAACTCCAAATGATTCCAAGTGCAATCTAAGCTTTACTCTTTCAACTCTCTTGTGCTTTGTTTTTTGAACACTTGTTCCTTCATTGATATTCTGGAGTGTTATCATTATATTAGCTAGTGTGCTTAAGCTCTTTCTTTGTAATAGCTTATTGTAAGTGTTGATAGACTTTAAAACCTCAAAACTTTTTGTAATTTCTTGAGTGTGGGTGAAACCCTGATTAAACTATTGTAAGGGCGAAATCCTAGAGAACTAGGACGAAATCTCGATTCAACTATTATAAGCGTTGGGGCACAATCCCATTGAACTAGAGGAACCATAAATCACAGATTTAGGATAAGTGGACGTAGGAGAAGAGTTTGCTCTGAACCATTATAAAAATTGACTAAACTCTCTCATTCCTTTCTCTTTTTTTCTTATTTGCATTGAATTTGATAATGTATTGTATTTAGGGTGTTAAATTGCATTAAAATTTAAATTTCTATTCACCCCTCTAGGAATTGCCATATAAGAGTTCAATTGATAATTTTGAGGCATCTTAAAAAGCTTTATCCTCTTAGTGTATGGTTTGGTATAACTGTAAGATGGTTGAGTTACACCTTCACTTTGATATTTCAATGTTTCTTTGATGATATATATCCTTTGGCTTATTAGTAGAGATTGAGCCATCAACTGTAAGTTGGATACTTGTAATACCCCAAGTGCATATGTTCATTTTGTAATCATATTTATGTATATGAGCATGAGTTATGAGATTCATTTTATGTGTATATGAGTTTATATTGGTTATGAGTTGGATATTAGTATATATAAGAGGTATATGAGAAGATTGGGATTAAGATTCAAGGAAGAATGAGATTCACGGCGGTGAAAAGTAAGTTCACGGCCATGACTTCTATGGATAATTGAACCTTTACTTCTGTATGAAATTCACGGCAGTGAATTTGTCATTCACGATAGTGAATTCAGAATTCACGGCGGTGAATTCATAATTCACGGTTGTGACTATTTGAGTAATTGTTGAATGCTCGTCTCTGTATGAAATTCACGGCGGTGAATTTAAGATTTCATGGCCGTGAAGTTTGAAGAATAGTGACGTAAACAGTGTTGAGGCACAATGTTTCACGACCGTGAATTGGGAATTCACGACCATGAATCGTGCCGAGGACAGATTCGGGAATCGGGCTATAAATAGAATAAGTTAGACCTAATTCATTTTATACGCCATTTTAAAAGTTCTATCTCTAGTTTCTCTCAAAGAAATACTCACCCACTCACATTAAATGCTAAGGAGCTCTATTAATTGCTTCATCCACTTCATTAAAAAGAATTAGGGCTTCAAGAATTCATTTGTTCTTCATCCTGGAAGCAATTATTGAAGAGGTGAGTAAGGGTTTTGGTTTCCTTATTTATTCCTCTTCTCCATTATTATATTTCGTGCTTAGGGGAGGGAATAGAGTTAGAAATTATGAGTCTATCATGAGTATAGTGATTTTAAGAGCATGGATTAAGTGTATTGATTATATTTATGTGTTTAGTTCCTCCTAGAAGAATTGATGGTCATGGAAATCATGAGGGATGTGATGAGCCATTTTCCTTAATGTGATTGAGAAGCTTCTATAGAGTGATAGAGCATTCTTTTTGATTTAAGGTGAGTATAAAATATACTGCTATATTTGTATTTGATATCCTAAAGCCTATTTGTTGATAAACTACCATGTGAAACTAAATGTATATGAACCCATTTGAATCATGTGAGTCCAATTTCTCCAATTGGTAAATTCTCA